>CM060477.1:22343933-22623933 GCA_030544235.1 Lepturacanthus savala | reverse complement strand
AGTAACCCCCGGTCACCCCCCCGGTGTTCCACGTCAGTGGTATCGTCTAAACGTCCAGCAGCTGATTGTAACGTTCAGTTATTCCCGTTCAAACGATTTTCTTTCACTTCACGGAAGAAAAAGAAACATTTTTTTTACTACTCTGACCTTTTCGCGACCTTTCTTTCACTGATTAATGGACTTTAAAGCAAAGAGGACATTTTTATTTTTTTTCTCAACTTGAGTGTTGGATCATTTTTTCCTTCATTGAGCGACCAGGCCGCGGATTCATCCCCGGGCTTCGCGTTGTCACATCGGGTTTTTTGTGTTGGAAGTCATGGGAGACACCAGTGAACGCAGCAAACCTCCGAACCTACCTCCCCGGTGTCCCTGTGGATTTTGGGGGTAAGAGACGGTTTAAACCCGCTAGATAAACCCGATTAAACCAACTGTGAATTTAAAAAAATAATGAAATATGCTCAACGGGTTCAACTAGTCCGAACCCATTGTTGTTGTTCTGTTGTGCAGGCCGAGGGTGGGGGGTTGGGACGGTAGCTTAATAAATAAGCCTCGTAGCTACATCTCCGCTGTTTAAAACGCCACAAAAGACACCCCAGTCTTATCCAAGGGGCGAAATCTTCATTTATATCCGTTCTGTATCGCGTTTTAAAACCAGGAGATGACATAACGTTACCGTGAGACAGAGAATGATTTACGGCCAGCAGGTTCCTTTAAAACCTGCCTGTTTTTTTAATTTAAAAACGTATGACACTTGAGCGTTACTTCTGTTAAATCCTACAACGCGTTTCTTATCATTCCTTTTTTTAAAGGTTATTTTACAGCCTTTTTACATGGTGTCTTGTCAAGTGGTGAATGTGTGTTTCATACCGGATGTGATTCACTGATGTCTCATATGTTGCCCCATAGGAAAAATGACTATGTGAAACCTCTTTAAAACGATTTAACAACGTTACTGAACTAACAGGACTTGACTGATCCTCCCTCCCGAAGTCATGCAATAAGCAGACAAACCCATAAGATTACTGTCATCCAATTACTGGGTACCACACACGCACACGAGAAACCCTGTGGGACTATTAACGAATTACTGATTATTTCAGTCTTGGTGGAGAGGCCCAGGATGATAACATGTTTCTGAGGTATTGATCAATGCAGAACATTGTCATCTGGCTTTTGTCATTTGATTTACACTGGCAGTGTCATTTGAGTTTAAGACAGGAACTCACACTCCTCAGGGGGTCTGGGGTTCAGGTTGGAAATATCAGAAAATTGTAAATTTAAATGCAGCAATCTGGTGCAATTTGAGAGCAAAATCAAGAAGCTATGGACTTTAAATCATCACTAATAATGCATAATATCAGCTTTTAGATTGAGCTGCTTGCCAATTACAAATTAATCAATTTTTATCTGTTCTAATGAACCTTAAAGGGATATTTTAAAGTTTTTAACACTTTTACCATGTGAGTGGACAAATATGCTTCATGCTAGTGTCTGTTTATGATTATTAGAACAATGAGAAATAATGTCAAACCTCAGTTCTGCTTTCAAAATGCTCAAAAAAATATGGTGAACACAAACCAAACAAGCTTTAGCCTCAAGCATATTTGTCCACTGACCTGTTAAGAGTTAACAATTTGAAAAATATCCCTCAAAATGCAATTGGAACAGATTAAAATATGATTGATTTACAATTTGCAAGTAGCTCAATCTGAAGGCTGATATTATGCATTGTTAGTGATTATTGAGTCTACAGCTTCTTGATTTTGTTCACAAATCACACCAGATTGCTGCATTTTCTGATTTGTCTAAACCTAATACTCAGATCCCAGAGGAGGGTGTATTCCTCACTCCCACTCTGCGCACACACACACACCAGCTCCCAATTTTGTTCATTTTGCGGTGAGCAGGCTGGAAGTAGTGAACACACCTGTCAATGTCAGGTGACAGAAATGGCAGCAGCAGCAGTGTTGCTGCTCAGAATAACACCTGAGGCCTAAGGCTGCTGCTGCCTTTTCTGTCCCACTTCACACATGTCACTGAAACTCAGGGCCTCTCCAAAAACACCTCCAATGAGGTTAAGTTTAGCTTTTCTACTTTTTTTGAAGGGCTGGATTCAGTATCAAAAAGCCTACAGCGCGAAGGCTCCATATTGAAAACACTGTTAGCTGTGGTTAGATTTGCTAATACAGAGCTGTTAGTTGGTTTTATTAGTCCAAATTAAGATTTTACCTTTTTTATTTGATGGTTATTCAGTGTTTGGACAATACTCAAGGTGCAGAATTTTGAAGTAGGGCTGCAGCTAACGATGATTCTGATAATGGATTAATCCTATTGATGATTTAAATGTTTAACCGATTAGTTTGGTTCATGATATGGAGTAAAATGTTCAAGATTCAACCTAAAATGTCTATTTTTGTCCAGACCAACAGTCCCCAACCCAAATATTTGAGAAGCTGGAACCTGGTGCTTAATGGTCCTTTCTCTTTGGTTTTGACATTTTATTTACCTCATTCATTAGTAATTAACAAGTGAACTGTTTCAAACAAACCTTATAATCTCAGTTCAGTCGTGGTTCAAGGTTGGAGGCTTTCTGTTATCTGTGTTTGATTTTTCCACTCTGCGTGCTGCTATCTGATGAACACAACACATTTACAACACATTCCACACTGTGACAAATAACCAAATATTCACATCATCTCATAGGTCCACCATCGTTTTCTGATAAATTTAGACTTGGCTGTTTGGCTTTCGATTCTGTTCATCAGAACAGAATCAGTGTCTGAGCTTCATCAGACACCAGATGGAAAATTAAATTACTTTAGTTTCCATGTGGGGGAGCTTCACCTCTAGAATATTGTATGTTTACTGTATGAAAACGACGGCAGATTTTATCCTTGCTACAAAGTTAATTCACATTTTACATCTAGAATATCACTTTTTTAAATCTGTGCAAAAACCCTTTGTAATAAACACTTTGCTGTTTTGCACACTAGCTCTTACCACTCTATGATCTGTGTATTTGTTTTGTTGTATATACTGACATCATCTCACCTTTTGTTCTATTGTTTACCGTTTTATTTACATTTTAAATGCAACTTTAAACCCGGCCAATGGTTTTACAGATAGAAATCAGCCTAGGGCTATAATCTGCTTTATTTTATGTAAATGTTTATTAATATGTAATGTCCCCTTTTAAATAAAAAGTATAAAGTTACAGAAAGAAGTGGACTAGCCAGAGATAAGTAACTGGCTTTGTAGTTAAACTATAACTCTTGAAACATTGATTAAATTACTACGAAACATTAAAGCCTTTATGATAATAAACCTTATTACTGACCAGTAGATACAGATTCAAAAATCATGTTCTAGTTCAGCGGTTCCCAAACCTTTTTAGCTGTGCACCTCCATCTATATCCCGACCTGGTTGATGCACCCCCTATTTCCTACACCTTCCAAAATGCATGTTTAATTCTGCTCAACCAGAACACATCATTTAATGATCACATTAACAAAAGGGCATCTGAATTAAATTGAAATGTACCATTTTAAAATAATACAACAGTAAAGTTTATAGCAGGGGATGACAGGCTTAGCAGCAGGAAGTATGTTGGGGGGGAGCACAGCAACACTAGTCTGATGATACAGGATATATATATATATATATATATATATATATATATATATATATATATATATATATATATATAAATATTTTTCACTGGTGTTCTCAAAATAAAACCAAACTGTAGAGCTTTTGTGATAGTTGATTATTCTATTTATTATTGAAAAGATGAATGTATTAGTTGTTTGGTTTATAAAATGATCTTCCAACAGTCCACAACCCAAAGATTATATCATTTACTATTATAGAAGACTAAAGAAAGAAGGAAATAATCAGAGAAGAGAAATTTCGAGAAACTAATCAATTACTCATCGTTATCTTTACTTATGGCCAAACTGGTATCAAACCAATATTTAGATGATATTATTTAATAATTGGTAATATTTTAAGAGACGGATTAACATTGAGTCTATAAAATTAAACTTTCTAACCAATTGATTGGTTATTTGATTCATAAAATGGTGTCAAATGTCTAAATGTCTCTTTTTTTTTTCTCCAGACTAACACCCCACAACCCAAAGATCATCAGTTTACTATTAGAAAGGACTAAAGAAACTAAATAATAACCAAATTTGTAGAGCTAGAACCAGAAAATTCTGACATTTTCTTCTGAAAAATAACTCAAATCCAAATAGTCAATGTAGTCAAGGTAATAATTAAGTGACTAATTATTGCAGCTCGACCGGAGTCTCAAGTTGTACTATACCTAGATTGTAGGGCCTAGAATCTAGGATTTCACCTACTAGGACCTGGCGTCCACATGTGTACACCATGAATGCATGACATCTCAGAAAATTATTAATTCAGAGTAGTATTTGGTAGCATAATAACTGTTAATATATATTTCAGAGTGTGAACAGATTAAGTTTAGAGGTTGTCTTTCACTGATTTTATTTTCTGTCTTTCTCTGCAGGTCCAGTAAAACCATGAACCTCTGCTCCAAATGTTATAATGGTAAGTCTTCAGCTCGACTATTATAGAGATGTAGAGTATAGAGACGTTGGTTCATGACAACGTACATGATGAAGCAAAGCTACCGCTTCACACTGCGATATGAAGGGTCAATTATAACCTATGGTTAAATATGATCCGCAGCTCGTCACGTTTTTTTACAAAATCTGTAAAATAATGTTTTAAATGGCTGCTGTCTTTGAGGTTTGACTCATATTCCTTCTGCACTGCTTTGAGGTGTGAAATGTAATCACATGTTCCTTTTGTTCTATTCTAAAAATCTGTTTTTGTAGCAATCTTTGCCCTGTACCAGGTTTTTTTAAGGCCTGTGAACTGAAAAAAAACAAATTTGGAAGTGAAGTTTGTGCATTACTTACCTTCTCAAGACCAATCAAAGGCAAAAAGTCGATTTTGATAGAAGCTTTAACAGCTGCCACAAATCGATTCTGCTTTTTTTCCCCCTCTTTCTAGTGCGACTGTCATTCTTGCTCCCAAGCAGAGAAAAAGAGATCAACAGGTGCGCATACATGTCAATAAGGGTACACTTCCACTGGCCTGAGGTTTTCAACCAACCCAGCACAACTCAGACCTTAAGTTAAGCCACACCTCCCCGCCAGATGGTGGGGGGAGTCGTTTCCAACCAACCCACGCCAGTAAAGGAGGATGATGCATAAAGTGCACAGCGCAGTGTGTGCGGCAATAGCCGTTTATTGAAAATTAGGCAGGAACAATAACCACACCCTGACCTGAGGGGACTGCGTTACTATGGCAACCACAGATAATACTGGTGCCAAGCGCAACTCAGAACTCAAGTTCAAGTTACAACTAGGGATGCACCGAAATTTAAATTTGTAGCCGAATAGTAGTATAAACATGCTTGGCCAAATATCAAATGCAGTTAAGTTTTTCACTTTTTCTTTTAATATTGCATTAATAGTCTAGAAATCAAGTTCAGACTAAAGTGAAGTCAGAAATGGACCACGACTTCTACTGCTGTGCTGCTGCTGTTGTTGTGGTTCTGTTTGCTTTGGTGCTGTTCTTTGTAAACTTTTTCAACCTTCTGCTTTTCTTTTAGCTGCTGCAGTCTCTCTCTCTTTTTCTCTCTCTCAGCATGTTGTGCATTACACACCACTATTCTATTTTTATCTCATAAAATGTCAGAAATATGGGAAAACAATTTAGTCATGTTTTTCTTAAAAGAAATTTTAAGTTTTAAGAATATTGTATCATGCACAGTAGAGCTGGAATGACCGATGGATGAGTATACAACGATCACATTAATCATTGACTACTTGAATTAATAAATATTTTGGGTAAATTGGCATCTGGTTCCAGCTTTTCTAATTATTTTCTGGTTTCTTTAGTCTTCTATAATAGTAAACTGATGATTTCTTAAGAAAACCACAGGTAATGTTTAGTCCGTTGAGTTCTGTGATAGTGGCAGCGTGCACTGGTGTGCTCCTGCACAGCCTGGGACGCAGCGAGCAGCAGCTTGATGCTTAGGTGCGCCTGCTGATTTCACTCAGGAATGCAAACAATGTAAAGTATTCACTGAAGGAAAATGGAAGGATGAGACATTTTAGTCTAGTTTTAGTTGAGTTTAGTTAGTTTAGTTGACGTTCAGTGTTTTTTTGTCTACTTTTAGTCAAATAGTCTTTATCTTGTCTTTGACAGCAGGTTGATAGTAATGTTAATCAAAATGAATCTAGGCAGCTATCTGTAACAACATGAATTATTATTAGGAACCTTTGTTTAGTTCATTGTGGCACACAGGCATGTTTTGAAGTGACGCCATCGGAGTTATTGGACCGTGGTGAATGTGCCCAATGTGCTAAAAGTTTCAATAAGTGTGTAAACCAATGAGCAGAGAGTAGCTTCTTGTGATGAAGTAACAGATGTTGCAGCATTTAGTGCCGACGGCACCGGTGGATGCTCATCAGTCGGATGTGCACACGCACACGTGTGTGCATAACACACGTGCACATGCATATCTAGTGAAGGCACTTTTTTCATTGTAATTTGAAAAAGTCTGATGAAAAAAATACATTATTTTTAAATTATGTAGAAGGAAGAGGGGTTTTTGTCTTGTGTGTGTTAATTTCATCACAGTCAGTGGTTAAGGACGTTGTTTTTGTCTGGTTTTCATAATGGTAATAACAGTTGATGAATATGTTTCATCTAGTCTCGTTTGACAAAATTGACGCTGCCAAAGTGCAAACTCAAAATTTACATGACCTGGAGTTAAATTAAATACATGCCAGGTCCTTTTTTCATCACGTTTCCAGGTGTTTTGGCCTTTTTTTTTTACTATATATAACTCATTTCCAACATCCACCTTTAACATCTTTTTTAAACCTGAGATGTGGCAAATTTTCAATGAAGTGATAGCACATGTTTAATGAAATGACATTATTTACTTTCTTTCTTTATAGCTGGCTACATAATTATAGAATCTATTGATATGCCCAGCACTTTCTATTAATGTGCATTAGCATTTTACAAGAGCACCATGCTATCTAGAATATCACTTTTTAAATCTGTGCAAAAGCCCTTTATAATAAGCACTTTCCTCTTTTGCACACTAGCACTTACCACTATATGATCTGTGTATTTGTTTTGTTATGTATATACTGACATCATCTCATCTTTTGTTCTATTCTTTACTGTTTTAAATAAAAAGTAGAAAGTTACAGAAAGAAGTGGGCTAGCCAGAGATAAGTAACTGGCTTTGTAGTTGAACTATAACTCTTGAAACGTCGACTAAATTACTACGAAATGTTAAAGCCTTTATTATAATAAACCTTATTACTCACCAGTTGAAACTGATTCAAAAATCATGTTCTAGATTAGCAGTTCCCAAACTTTCTTAGCTGTGCACCTCCATCTATATCCCAAGCATGTTTAATTCAACCAGAACACATCATCTAATGATCACATTAATAAAAAAGCATCGGAATTAAATTGAAATGACAAAGTTTTTAAATAATACAACACATTAAAATGTATAGCAGGATGACAGGCTTGGCAACAGGAAGTATGTTGGGGGGAGCAGGATATTTAAACCACAGCAACACTAGTCTGATGATACTGGATATTATGGGATATTATGTTATAGCTGCTGTTAAGTTGATGTTTTTGAATTAATCATCATTCATCATCTTGTTAAAAGGATGTGACACTGAGGGACTTTCACACTGTCCTCATTTAGTCGCTTTAAACAGACTAGAGTTGGTTTCCTTGGATAGTTCTACTTTGTTTGTCCAGGTGTGAAAGCTCATAGAACTCTGGTCCAATCAATCCAACTCTGGTCCTCTTGAAAATGGGGCGTCTCAGTTCGTATCAAGTGAATCCTGGTCTGGTTCTGTCCTGGTCTGGTTCTATACATTGTGAACGCTCCCTGGACCAAACACAGGACCAAATGTACATTTTATATTTCAGAACCAGCATTTGTGCAGAGGGAGGGATGGTTTTGATCTGCTGGTGTTCACTTTCTCTCTAAGTGTCTCCTCCTCAGCTGAGAGAATACTGTTCTGAGATAATACTGTTCTAGATTATCTTGCTGCTTGAAGCAGCCACCATCATGAAAGCTTGTTAAATTGCAGAAGTCAAAGCATTTTATTTTAAAGAATGAAAAGAAAAAAAACTTTGACTTGTGCAAAAAATAAAATTTCTTAAGTAAAATGGTCATTGTCCTGTAGGGCATCGGGAGTCTGGTCCTTTTAAGTCAGAATTAAGGTGATTTTACTATACATGGCGGCATCATCAAGAGATGGTTTAGGCCAGGGGTGTCAAACTGCAGCCCTGGAGGGCCGGTGTGGGTGCAGGCTTTTGTTCAAACCAAGCAGTACCACACCTGATTCTACTAATGAAGGTCCTTAGCAAGGGCTGTATTGGCTGATTAGTAGAAACAGGTGTGTAGCTCCTTGGTTGGAACAAAAACCTGCACCCACACCGGCCCTCCAGGACTGGAGCTTGACACATGTGGTTTAGGCCAAAAACACCTTCATCAAAAAATAACCAAGGCCATTATTTTAATGAAGTTGTGAATATATGTTAGAATAAACTTCAATTCCTGAGTGGAGTAGTAGTAGCAGTCCTAAAACACACAATCAGCATTTTAGCCCTGAAGAAAAGGCTTTATTGTGGTTTTAAAATGTTAACAAGCACATTAAGGCTCCTCTGGTCTGGATTCGGGAGGATGCTGCAGCCATGTCATGATGGCTCTGACCCACTCTGACACACACATGAAGAGAGAGCAGTGGGTTAGTCCACATGAGGAGGAGGCAATTTTCTCTCAGACCTCAGGAGGGAAAAGAAAACATCATCAGTTCTCATCAGTTCTCATCAGTTCAATCAATATGTGAAGAGTCTGAACTGCAGGAGGCAAGTCTTCGTCATATCGAGCGAACATCTGAAGTTTGAAAATAATCTGCTGAACAGTTGAAAAGCAAATAATGATCTTTTTAATTTTCAATATCTCTGTTTATTACCCAGTTCTTTTCATTATTATTACACATCTTTCTTCTCTATGGGAGTCTATTGCAGCTGATTGGCGTCACTAAATTTCATGTCAACGACCCAAACTCAAAACTGCCAGGTCAAAAGTTGCAGGTACATTTCTAAATGTCAATTTTGAACCATGCATCTGATTTTCAAAAGCTTGGTATCTCTGGAATTCCTGAAACAAGCCTAGAGTTCAACCATATGACAGCATTTTCCCACCAGATAGATTTTCCACCATTTGGGATTTTATCAAAAACACTTTAAAAGTTTTCACCAGTCACAAGTTTTGTCTCATCAACATCAAACTTGACACGCAAATCAGCAAACCATCCAACAATCCACTGACCGCATGTTTTGGCCGATTGACAAAGATGATGTTTAGACCCCGACATAATGATGTGGTTTTTATTACCGCCTATAGAATGTGATGGTGAACAAACAGGAAGTGGCCTTATATCTCAGCCAAACATTTGTGTATCAACATGAAACGTCTCGTATGTGCTTACGGCTATCTCTCTGGCCAAAATTCATTCTCTTGCCATGGAAACTTAGGCTTTATTCACCCCCCCCCCATTGCTGCTTGCACCTATATTTCTTGATAATTTTGCTGATTTAAATTTATTTTGCATCAATTTAATCTTCTTTTAATAAAAACTAGAAAATGTATATTTTAATCTCATTTCAATTGAGATAAAAAAAAGGTAAAATATGAGAAAACAAGTACCCCTGTTTAAAAAAAAAAAAAAAAAAAGTTTAAGAAATTTGTCCTACACGTTGCACGCTGCAACAATTAGTCGATTAATAGACAGGTTAGAAAAGTTGCTAAATATCACTGTAATCATCAACTCTTTTAATAATTGATTAATGGGTTTGAGTCGTTTAATCGACTAACTAATCGATTCTTTGTTTCAATAATCAATTACAATAGATTAATTGAAAGAATAGTGGTTAAACTAATCCTAATTCAAACAAGTTCAACAACTTCAATTCAAATAGATCTTAGAATTGACATTATGTGACTATTTTATGGAAACAACAAGAGAAAAAGAACAACAAAGCTTTAAAATCTGTTTTCTTCACAAAGTAGAAAATCACTTAAAGGTTCCATCCTGAGCACTTTTCCTGGGATTCATTTGAGACATGTTTGTTAGAGCTGCAACAATTAATCAATTAGTCGATCAGTTGTTAGCCATTACATTAGTTTCCAACTATTCCGATAATGGATTAATGAGTTTTAGTCATTTTTAAGAAGAAATGGTCTCAAATCTGATTGTGTGGTTTTTTAGTCTTCTATAATAGTAAACTGATGGTCTTGGATCTGGACGAGCTGTGAATTATTTTCTTAAATATTAAAGTCTTGAATCTAGGTTTAGAACAACTGTTGCTTAGAACAACTAAGTTGCCACATCATTTTAGTTTTCAGCTCTGAACCCATAGGTTTTTCCCCAAAGCACTGTTTCCTGGTATCACTTTTATGTACAGCAGCTATACATCAAATAAATACTTTCACTGGTTAAGAATCCAAAGATTTTACTATTCTAGAAGACTAAAGAAACCAGGAAATAATCAGAGAAGAGAAGCTGGAACCAGAGAATTTGGACATTTTCTTCTTAAAAAATGACTTGATATTTTACACCATTTAATGAACCAAATAACTAATTGATTAATCGATTTTAATAATTGATAGATTAATCCACTCACAGAATAGTCATTAGGTGCAGCACTAAATATTATGCATACTTTTAACCAGATTAACAAACAATAAGCAGCAGAACAGATTTAATTGTTTGTGTCATTCTTCTTCCTCCTCTCTGTGTCTCTGTCCTGTTTTTACATGTCTGTCCTTGACCACAGACATAGAGAAGAAGCACCTCGGTGAGGACTGCAGCTCCAAGCCTCTGCAGAGTTCTGGCAGCAGCCCGTCTCCCGTCTTTAGTAGCGAGACGGGCAGTAGCAGCAGCTCGTCTCTATCGTCGTCGTCCCCGCCCTCTAGCGCCGAGCAACCGTCAGCCGACAAGCCGCTGCCGTCGTTTCCCAACATGCGGGAAGGTAAGACGGGGACAAACTGCGTCTTTACACCCCACATTTTCTACAATGAAAAACACAAAACAGAGAAACTCAATCGCAATCTTTAACCCTCTGGTAACCGGGTGAGCGTAATATGCACACTATATTTCCACATCTTCTATTGGGTGAGATTTAATAAGTTGTTCATTTTTGCAAGAATGAACAAGCTTTTCAGAATTCTGACTGCTAAAATAAAACCATTGTAAAGAATGATTAAACCATTTAGACATACCGTATATCAGGCATAATTTGGTGTCTTCTTCTGATGAAGATTTGATTCCTTTGAAAGCTTCAAATTTCTCAAAACAATTTTTTTTTTTTAACCCCACGACATCACTTTTGCTACATACGGAAGAGTGAAAAAACAGGTTTTGTCCACTAGGTGATTAGACCTGACCTTGATTTACCATTTTTTTTGGCATTTTTTTCTTCAGATTGGCGGGTAGATTTGCAGCATTGAAGTTTCAGCTTCACATTTAGGAAAATATTTATTCACAGACACGATAGCAGCATTAGACAGCAGATATTGTTTCTGTGAACATTAAAATTTAATGCAACGTGCTGTAACATGAAGTCATTCACACCATTAATTAGGCTTTAAGACTATAATTGTGGCTATAATAAAATCACTGAAAAGATGTGATGATCAGTTAATTTCTGCTGCAAACCAACATGTGTAAAAGTCTCTAAGGAAGATGTTAATATCTTTATGTTAATATCTTTTTTAACTGAGGATCTTTTCTGTCTGTCTGTTCCTGTCACTTGCTTTTGAAAGAATCTGATCTTGCTTTTTATAGGACTATAATAAGCAGAGAGGACACGTCCAGTCATTTTTTTTAATTTGATCTGCTTCAACAGTTCAATTTTCTAAACATTTTTTTATAATTGTATAAATAATACAGATATTATATGTATGTATATGATAATATATGAAACCTCCTCACAGCCTTGAAGCTCATTTCACCCCCCCTGCATTCATAATTGTATATGAATAATTATAACTACTCATATAATTACTTAGTTGTTGGTGATTTATGTAAATATAATTTTTAAAAAATATGCTGAATAAGCATCTAGCTGTTAAAAATGCAACAGCAAAACTCAAAAAATCATCAGTGTAGAGACTCGTACAAGAATATGCTGATAACCAGTGTTCAGTGTTTTATTTATTTTATGACTTTTGAGTGTGGCTGTGGATTATTAAGCATACTGCAGTGATAGAACAAGAAAGTAACAACAGATGTTTCAACGAAGGAAAATAAGGAAAAACAAGAAAGTTCCTGTCTTAAAGAAGCTTCGAGGCCAATCAAGACCAAGACCACCTTAAAGTCATACAAACACAAGACAAAAGTTTAAACGTTTATTCACTTTCTCATTCATTCCCTCAATAAATCGCACAAGTTTGTGTGAGCTCCTGAGGGTCCACAGAAAATGAAGCGCCAGGCCAAATTTAGGCTGTCGGCCTCAGGTTTGATCTCATCTCACTTGTCTGTCATTTCTCTGCAGGTGTGTCATCATGCACAGAAACAGCTCAGGGCACAGCCCTCTGTACACCCACAAAACGTCCACGAGAGTCAGGTACAGTCTCCTCCTCCTCCTCCTCCTCCTCCTGCTCCACTTTCGTCTACTGCTTCCTAACGCTGCTTTTTTTCCTCTTCCTCAGCCTCAGGCTCTGAGAGCGAGGTGACGCCAGAGAAGCGACGGCGGACAGCAGAGAAGGAGGAGGATGGCAGCAGGACGCCCAAGCAGAAAAACCGCCGGCGCTGCTACCGCTGCCAAATCAAACTAGAGCTGGTGCAGCAGGAACTGGGCTCTTGCCGCTGTGGTCAGTACCAACACACACACACATGAACTGTCACCAGCTAACCTTCATGGTCATGAATCACAGCAGCAAATCTCCAGGCTCAGATTTTATCAAGCTATGGAGAGTCATGTAAAGTCTGTTAGCTGCTCACAGCAAGGTTATATTAGTTATTTCTTAAGGGTGGGATAATAGCGCATTAATTCCAAAAATGAATAACAAAGAAAATAATGCGTTAAAAATATAAACATTTGCATGTCAAACAACACAGAAGCTTTGTCATCATGTCGTGATAACGTAATTATACTGACACACAGCTGCTTCTACAACAATGAAAGTGCTCTGCTGGACAGTCAATTTCTGTTCAAAAACCCGATAGAAGTATTGGCAACAGCGTTGTTTGTTGCAGACTCTGCAGAAAAGAGTTTGCTTATCACAGAAGCACCATCCCTACGATAGCATTGAAATGCAAAACATGTTATGGCGAGCACAGAGACTCTGGAGCTGGTGGCTGTTACGGTTCTGCTCTGATCACAAACCAGCAGCATAAACTAATGACTGGCTTTATCAGGAAGTCATCACAAACA
This sequence comes from Lepturacanthus savala, assembly GCA_030544235.1. NCBI lineage: Eukaryota > Metazoa > Chordata > Actinopteri > Scombriformes > Trichiuridae > Lepturacanthus > Lepturacanthus savala. Next base: position 22,610,402 of record CM060477.1, on the reverse strand, counting down.
CTAATTTCCCAGGACTCTAGACCACTATCAGTGGTTGAAGATAAGGGTTTAGAAAATGTTGCTTTTGGGGAAAATTTTCTTATGTGATTAAATAATTCCAAAACCTGTAATTAGTTAGATTATTTTTTGAATCAAGTCCCATCCCTACTATTGCTAGTCTGTGGGTTATAAATACTCAAACACTGAACACGTCAACAGAGTATTGTCTTGATTCAGGTAGATATTTTATTATAGGTCATTAACGCAGAGCAACGCACACACGGCTGCTCAGTTAACTACACTCACATTGTCAAAAGTTCCAGAAATGTTGTTTCTTCCTGCAGCTAAATGAGGTGAAATTTGTTGTGGAACTGGGACATTTTGTTAAATGTAGCATTAATTTCGTCAGACTAGACAAAATATATTCTTCAACAATGTTTATTTTTTTTTCATGATGAAAACGAGACGAAATCATTGTGTGCGTGTGTGCGTGCGTGTTTCCCTCCCAGGTTATGTGTTCTGCATGCTCCATCGTCTCCCCGAGCAACACGACTGCCTGTTTGACCATCTGGGCCGCGGCCGCGAGGAGGCCGTCCTCAAGATGGTGAAGCTGGATCGCAAGGTGGGCCGCTCGTGCCAACGCATCGGGGAGGAGTGCTCCTGATTGGTTACTTCATCCCGGCCTGTCCAATGAGAGAAGAGGCGCTTACGAGGGGGTGGGTGGGTGGGTGGGGGGGTATAGTTGGAGCCTGAGGAGAGAACACGGTCGCAAAAAAGCATCCGCACATCTGACCAGGGCAATATTTTTTTTGGGGGGGGGGGGGGGGGGGGGGGGGGGGGATCTGAGCTCACCGCTGCCGACCCGCTAGCACCCCGACTTCCTGTCCCTGGAGCCTCCAACGTGCTCCGGACCCAGCTGTACTGGGGCCACCAGGGGTCCAGGTTCTGCAGCAGGAGCCACGTTTAAGTATCGCATGTTCACACACAGCCTTAACCCTGCCCCCTGCCCCTCCCCCCTGTGTTCAGAGGAAGGACAGATCCACTGTATCTCGCCACGTTGTTCTCCTCTTTTTTTTTTTTTTTTTTTTTTTCCAGTAAAGAAAGTTCCAGAAGATGAATCTGTGGTAGCATTCAGCTGAAACCTGATGTTTTGGAGTCTCATTTAACAGCAGTTTTGTTTATTTTTTTTTGTCCTTTTTCTCGGTCGCGGGTGCGTACGGGGTCCTAGCTTCTGTTATCCCAATGACCCCACGAACCCCAACGACCGCTCCTCAGGTTGTCATCAGGGGGGTAGAGCATCAAACCTGTAGCCCCCTCTTCTTCCTTTTTTTTTTTTTTTCTTCGTCCACCCAACGTTCAGGTCCATACGCAGCATCACTAACAGCGTTTTTGTGCGGGTTTGAGCAAGTCGTTTTCTAATGTGAGACATGTCATGTTTAGATTTTCCTCCCGTGTGACCGCGTTTGTCATCACCATCTGTTTTTATTACAACGGTGTGGGAAGACGCCACAACCGATCCCGGCTTTCACTCATAAACATACAAATAAATATGGAGAAAATACAAAAACTAACGGACGAGAGTCACTCAGATAAATCCTCTGTGTAGCAGATCCTTTTTCCCCCCTCCCCCTTTTCAATATACTGAGTGGTACCGTTGTTCTCGATTCACAAAGGGGAATACGACTGAATTTTTATATTCAAATGAAGAGTCGTTCACCAAAAAATACAGCGTCTTCAATTAAAAAAAACCCTGAACTTCATCACTGTCTCTGTGGCCGAAACCAATGAGTCAACAAAGCTAATTTTGTCTCCGGAGTACATAAATTTCCTTTAAATAGTTCTATAATTTATTTCCTGTTTTGTGGGTAGAATTAGGTTTCATTCTTATTTTCATTGGGGATGTCTGTTTGAAACCTAATTCTTTTAAGTTTTATTTCTTTCGAATTTTTTTTTTTTTATCTATTGATTGTGATCATTAAATCCCAGTGAGCGTTCACTACGTCTTTCTTGAAGAGAGAAAAGTCGCTTCCAGTTTGGATCTGTGAGGTCGCACTATAAATGAGAATAGATTTATGATAAATTAACCAAAAGCTTAAGACCGTAAGACTTTAAAAAAGAAAAGTTACAGAATTGATCGCAGTAACTCGTCACCTGTGCAGGAAACCAACTGTGATTGGTTCTATTCAATCATCTAAATAGTTTTTTTTTTTTTTTTTTTTTTTCACAGCGTCAGAATTTGGTTGAAAAGAGAAAAAGGTCGAAGGCGATGATGGTCGTAGTCCTGACGCGGCCCAAATTAAATAATTTTTACTAATAATAAACCTTTTATCTGTAGGTGTTAAACATCAAATGTGATGGACTATCTATGGACATCACAGATTCAAACTCACGATGCTGATTCCACTGCAGAAATAACACGTGGATTCTTAAATTGAGCGGTTTTCTCTCTTTTCCTCAGTTTTTGACAAAGTTCAGACATTTTTGCTCTTAATCAGCCCACAGTCTGAGACTTTGTGGTGTGGATATTGTTCAGTTACACCCCCTCTCTTCCTTCTACTCCTAAAAGGGGTATTCCACCAAAACGAACTCTTTTTGTTGCTGCAAGATGTTCGCTAAAGATGACATTTCCTTCAAATTAAACATTTTTTTTCCTTTGTTTTTGCATTTAGGACATACTGCATTTAAAATAAGTCGTGGATTGTTTTATTACAGGTGTGGGGAATCTATAAAAATGAAATCGGCATCACAGGAAAGTACGATTCGTGATTGCTGAATTGTATATTAACGTTTTTCCCACTGAGGGACTAATTGTGAAGCAGTTTCTTTAAATCACAGAAAAATCTGAAAAATCTTTTTTTTTTTGTCTTTTTTTGTTGTTTCTCGGAAGCGCATAAAATAAGTACAGAAAGGTTGATTCAGGTGGTTGATTCACCCTTTTTAACCAGACACCACTTAACTATGCTAATCCTCATGCACAACTTGTTTCTTCTCCTTCGCCTCTTCCCGCCCTCCCGTCTTCTCCTGTGAGAAAAGAGTGAAGGATAAAGGGAGAAAGTCTGGAGGAAAAATGTCAGCTGGTTCTTTTTTTGATATTTCAGAGAGAAAACAAATCCCTTTCCTTTTTGAGTACTAATAAGAAAATTGAAGAAATGGAATATCTTTCTGTACCTTTTTAAAGAAAAAAAATTATTTAACCTTATATCAGTTTGAGTTACTTACACCCTAGCATAGAATGGCATATTTAGTTATATGTATTAAAAAAAAAAAAGCAAGAACATAATTCTGTCCTATTTTCTCCATTTAATTTTATCGTGTTCCATTTTCTGCTGAGGAAAATAAACTGGATTAGAGGATACGGTGTGCATGTGTGTGTTTCTTATTACTATAAAATATGAAGACATCAGTTTGATTTTAATAGTTTAAGAGCTTTAAAAGTTTACCAACGTTTGACCACTAGAAACACAGATATACATAAGAAAGGCTAGATGTCTTATCTGTGTTCCTGGCCAATGTAGTCGACTGTCAATTATTTACAAGAATTACACACAAAGTCCCTCTGTTTAAAAAGGCATCTGCAGAAGATGTTCCAATTTGGCAAAGAACGCATCAACTGGCCTACAGAGAAATGGAGGAACATTGTTTGAAGTTTGCATATGTCAAAATTCTGGAAGAGGTGATGTTGCCTTATGCTGAAGACGAAATGCCCTTGAAATGTGAGTTTCATCGAGACAATGACCCTGAACACACCAGTAAACCAGCAGCATCTTGGTTCCACACCAATAAAATGAATGTTATGGAGTGGCCAGCCCAATCCCCAGCACTTAATCTAATCAAGAATTTATGGGGTGACATCAAAAATGCAGTTTCTGAAGCAAAAGCAAGAAATTGTGAAATGTTAAAAAAAATCCTGGAATTGGAATAACAGATGAAAGGTGCCACAAGTTGGTTGTCTACATGCTGCACAGATGGGAAGCAGTTATAAAAAAGTAAAAAATATACAGATATACAATTGAAGTTTGAGTTTGTCAAGTCAACATCAGACACTGCTATTTTTTGAACACACTCCTTTCAACGAATTACCTAATGTACAGCCTTAACAGCAGCATATCAAGAATGCTGGGCCTTGTTGGTTTTCTGAGAATCTACTGCAGCTACTGATAAGTTGTTTACCATGTAGCATTAAAAATATAATACAAACCTGGATTAATCTGGTTAGTCACATTGGACTGCTGTTATTTTTAACCCAAGGTAACATAGGGGATAAACATATTACACACAGTGGGCAAATGTGCAAACAAATATTTACATGTTAGAGGAGGAAGTATACGATGAACGTGTGTGTGTGTGTGTGTGTAATAAAATGGTATGGTAATACTAAGTAATAATAAGGCTGTTATAACAAATCGAATAACAAAATACAAAAATAAATGGAGATAAATATAATAAATAGAAATTAATTTCATCGTTTGACTTTGAGAGAATCAAAGAGTGATTGAGTAAGAGTGAGATACAGAAAAAGTGTCAGTGGGTGGGAAGGTAGCTGTGGTTATGTACAAGGGCACGAATATCAGCAAACAGAGATGGAAGATCTCCTGTTGCAGAGGACATTTCTATAGCTGCCAGGCTTGTAGAGGTGTTGATGACAGCTTGGATGGACTCCGTGTCATCCCATGCTGTCACAACTCCACACAGGGCCATCAGCTTTCTAAAACCATACTTGAACGGGCAACTAGCAAGCATTGGGGTTGTTTTTTCCAGACCCTTAAACAAACAAGATATGCAAGTATAGTAAATATATTCTTTAAAAAATAAAAAAATAAAAATTAGCCACCCCTGAATGGTCTTTCCACATAAAACATAAAGTTGAATGATCATACTATGAGCTAATATTGGGTCAAAAGTTTTATAAAAAAAAAATTATTACAAGTAAATACAACTGAAATTTTGATCTTTAATTCTGACAAATCAACATATAACATTTTCATATCAAACAAGCTTACTTTTTTCAGGTTAAATATAATTATGATTCACTGCTAATTAGTTTTAACAAATTATTTTAAATTATTTTAATTTTGATATTTGGGATCCCATTTCTCCCATGGTACCTCTTGTTTTGATAATTTTATGATTCCCAACCTGACTTTTCTTTCCTGTGTCCAATTGGTGAGCTAGCAGAATAAGACACCATTGCCTGCAAGAGGCATTCGCAGTGCCATGCAGAAATCTGAAATTTCAGTACTTCAAATGTGGGCATCTAAGCACATGATCTTGTGTGATTTTGTCACTCATTCATTACCACATTAGGTCCTCAGTACTGTCAAAAACAGCGTCCACTAAACAGCCCTGGAAATTAAAACACTTTTAGATGTGCAGGATATTCGTCGTTGCGTGAAAATGAAAGTTTGCCACTGAAAACATTTTTTCCCCCGCCTGAGACGCCAGATGGTGCTCCAGAACTTCTTCAAAGCCGTTTGAAAGTCGTTCTCCATGGCCTCACCGGACTCCTCCCAAGCCTGATTTTTTTGCCTCCGCAACCACCGAGGCCATGTTTCGATTGGCACGTCGATACCTGTCAGCTGCTCTGGTAGTCCCACCGGCCAAAAATTTGATTTCATAATAGTGAAGTCAATTCACCTGTAATTATCTAGGGGTAACCAGGGACACATATAACAAGAATGCAGGGTAGTTCACAGAAAACAATTTGAGTTTTGTTTTTAAAGAATTTTTAAAATTGCAGCCCTCATACAGTAAGTCACACATCTCATATATTTTAATATATTACTACTTATTACTAATATGTTGGCCAATTAGTAAAAAACAAATTGTAGTACAGAGTTGTTAATTTATGATGTAGAAACACACTATAGGTTATTTCACCAGAGAACCACAAATGTTATAATTTCTGCTGCAAAAATATATATTAAAACATTATGTTACATGACTATCATCAAATGTCATTTATCATACCTTTACTGGTTATTTTTTGTAAACTAATTGATTAAACTGTCAACCAATGCAGCTGTTTGAGATAATGCTGAGTTTTCTAGTAGTGTTTTGTGACAGATATAATTCAACTTCAGTGTAAAAGTCTCAACACAACACAGAGGAATATATATATATATATATATATATATATATATATATATATATATATATATATATATATATATATACACTAACTTTATTAGGTACACCTGTCCAATTGCATTTAGGCATGTAGACATGGTCAAGACAATCTCCTGCAGTTCAAACCGAGCATCAGTATGGGGAAGAAAGGTGATTTGAGTGACTTTGAACATGGCATGGTTGTTGGTGGCAGAAGGGCTGGTCTGAGAATTTCAGAAACTGCCGATCTACTGGGATTTTCACGCACAACCATCTCTAGGGTTTACAGAGAATGGTCTGAAAAAGAGGGCGACACGGTGGCGCAGGGGTTAGCGCTGTTGCCTCACAGCAAGAAGGTCGCAGGTTCAAGACCTCCTTGGTCCGGGGTCTGGGACCTTTCTGTGTGGAGTTTGCATGTTCTCCCCGTGTCTGCGTGGGTTTTCACCGGGTACTCCGGCTTCCTCCCACAGTCCAAAAACATGCTGAGGTTAATTGGAGACTCTAAATTGCCCGTAGGTGTGAGTGTGTGAGTGAATGGTGTGTGTGCCCCACGATTGGCTGGCGACCATCTGGGGTGTATCCCTGCCTCTCGCCGTAACGCGCTGGGATAGGCTCCAGCAGACCCCTGCGACCCTAATGAGGAATAAGCAGGTATAGAAAATGACTGACTGATGACTGGTCTGAAAAAGAAAAAATATCCAATGAGCGGCAGTTCTGTGGGCGGAAATGCCTTGTTGATGCCAGAGGTCAGAGGAGAATGGCCAGACTGATTCGAGCTGATAGAAAGGCAACAGTGACTCAAATAACCACCCGTTACAACCAAGGTAGGCAGAAGAGCATCTCTGAACGCACAGTACGTCGAACTTTGAGGCAGATGGGCTACAGCAGCAGAAGACCACACCGGGTGCCACTCCTTTCAGCTAAGAACAGGAAACTGAGGCTATAATTTGCACAAGCTCATCGAAATTGGACAATAGAAGATTGGAAAAATGTTGCCTGGTCTGATGAGTCTCGATTTCTGCTGCGACATTCGGATGGTAGGGTCAGAATTTGGCGTCAACAACATGAAAGCATGGATCCAACGCCACAGCCTACCTGAGTATTGTTGCTGACCATGTCCATCCCTTTATGACCACAATGTACCCAACTTCTAATGGCTACTTTCAGCAGGATAATGCTCCATGTCATGAAGCTGGAATCATCTCAGACTGGTTTCTTGAACATGACAATGAGTTCACTGTACTCAAATGGCCTCCACAGTCACCAGATCTCAATCCAATAGAGCATCTTTGGGATGTGGTGGAACGGGAGATTCGCATCATGGATGTGCAGCCGACAAATCTGCACCAACTGTGTGATGCCATCATGTCAATATGGACCAAACTCTCTGAGGAATGCTTCCAGCACCTTGTTGAATCTATGCCACGAAAAATTGAGGCAGTTCTGAAAGCAAAAGGGGGTCCAACCCGTTACTAGCATGGTGTAACTAATAAAGTGGCTGGTGAGTGTATATATATATATATATATATATATATATATATATATATATATATATATATATATATATATATATATATAATATATATATATATATATATATATATATATATATATATATATATACTATATACTGTATATATAATCAGGAAATTCATCAGAAAAACAGTTTCTCTGCACTAACACTAGATGGTGCACTAAGACTAACAGTAAAGATTGTGTCTCATCACTCAAGAAGCATATTTTTTATGTTTAGTTGGACTATTAATAACAGTAATTCTGGATCATGCCTGTCAGTGTCTGATTATTTTTTTTTAAATAAAATGAGTAAAAACCTTTTCAAATTGCCTGTTTATGTGATTTCTCTCATCTTCTTCTCAACATTTTTTTAATTCTTCCACTCATCTTCACTGTTCACTGTCCTTTTATGCTTCTCTTCCTTGTTTTACTCCTTTTCCTCTGTCCTTCACATTTACTTATATATTCTCACATCTTCTTTTCCTGTTCTTTTCTCTTCTTTTCTGTTACCATATATTAATGTGCTACTTTCTCTTTTTCTCTTCTTCTCATCTCTTCTTCTTCTTCTTCTTCTTCTCTTCTCTCTTATTTAGATTTATTTTCTTTATATAGATTCCCCGAATATTTTAATCATTTATGGTTTATAATTGTCTTTTTTTCCCTAGATTTCTATACACTTTTCTGTCATTTTTTTTGTTTCTTGATTTACACCTCTTCAGGTATCTACACTGTTCACAATGTACACTGCACACAATGTTTCAACCTACACGTTCATCAGCAGCCAAACATGAATAAAGTGTTGGAAACTGCACTTCACACTTCACGCTATCAATCTTTACATGTCTTCATTTCACACATAGTTGTAGTTAAACAAGCCAAAAGAACAGAGCACAGACACATTTCAGTGCTATTTACAACAAATCAAAGCTAATTTAAAGGAAATGCCTCAAGTCAAAACAGACACAAAAAGAACATTTCTGCATTATCCTATTGTTTTTTTTTCATTGTTTCATGTAAGTTAAATCTATTGTGATTTGGTAGTTTCACCTTTTTTTGTTTTTATTCTAGTTAATAAATGTATAATAATATGTAATGTAATGTAGTTAATAAAATGGTGTAAAATATTAATCACTGTTTTCCAAAGCTGAAGATGCAACTTAATATTAATATGCAATATGTTTTGATAAATGTGTGTACACTCATACTACCATATTAATAGTCTATAAGTTGATTATTGAAACAATTAATCAATTAGTTTTTTTGGTTTATAAAATGTTGTTATAAAATGTCAAATCAGTAAATCGGTAAATCAGAATTCTCCAAAGCTGAGGATTCGACCCAAAATGCCTTATTTATCCAGTTCAACAGTCCACATCCCAAAGATCATCAGTTTAATATTATAGAAGGCTAAAGAAACCAGGAAATAATCAGAGAAGAGAATCAGAGAATTTCAAATTCTCTGGTCCCAGCTTCTCAAATCTGATTATTGTATTCTTTAGTGTTCTATAATATTAAATGGATGATCTTTGGATTGTTGACTGTTGGACTGGACAAAAAAAAAATACATTTTAGGTTGAATTTCCGACATTTGACACCTTTTTATGAACTATTCCATTTTCTATACCTTCATTCCTCACTAGGGTCGACTGGAGTCAAGCCTATTGTGTGGCACACAAACTGTCCAATCACACACACCCACTGCTTCACCATATCACCCCATGTTATGAACCAAACAACAAATTTATTAATCATTGCAATAATTTATACATTCATTCATGATCAAACTAGTTGTTAGCTACAGCCCTAATGAAGAATTCTGCACCTTGAAGTATTAAAAGTAGGGTGATATCTGGTGAAATGGGCCATTTAAGGTTTGGGGGTCAAAGTGAGTGATCTGTTTTTGCTTTAATAGCAGCAATATTAGTTTGTTCAATGCATTTTAAAAGTTATGTGGCCGGAAGGTACAATTTTAATTTGGACCACATACTAATAAAGTGAATCAGAATTCCTTTATCTCCAATAGTTGCGTGTATCAGCAGGTGGAGCTCCAAACTCTCCCATTCAAACCTTCAGGAGGGTCCAGGACTCCCTCAGTGACACACACACACAAACACGCACACACACACACGCGCGCGCACACGCGCTCGACACACGCTCACTCGCAGGCGGCCGTCAGGTGTCAGAGCGCGAAGCTTCAGAAGCTACAGAGAGTTGAGACGGAGGGAGCGGAGCGGACTGGGTGCTTTTATCGTCTGCAGAACCGGACACACTTGTGTGTGTGTGTGCGCGCGCGCGTGTTTGTGTGCGCGCGTGTGTGTGTGTCGGCTGCTCGGTGTGTTTCCTATTTTTTCCGTCCTCCGCCTGTATAAAATGGGATTCTGACAGCAGTCGAGCTGCGGCGCCGCCGGCTGCTCCTGAGCGGAAAATGAAGCGTCTCTGTCGGAGGCTGGCGGTGGCCGTGGCGGTGCTGGTGTGGCTGGGAGCGCTGGTTTACTTGCTGGTGTTGAGCCGGAGGAAGCTGCCGGAGCTCGGTACCGGGGCAGGAGGAGGAGGAGGAAGAGGAGGAGGAGACACAACCTACAGCCAGGTGAAATACAGACAGATGCAGCTTCATGCGCTGAAAAAACATGGCTTGTTGATATTATTTTTTAAATTTGTTGAATTTATTTTTTTAATTATTTTTTGATGTCAAGTCTTTGCATGAAATGAATTTATCTCTATCTAGTTTTTAAAGATAGTTGTACATATATATACACACACAACTATTTTTGTTATTTATTGATTTGTTTTTATTTTATTTCTTTTTTAAGGGAGTGCACTTATATTTTTCAGTACTTGCAAAATAATTAGTAGAATTTAAGAATTTAATTTTCCAAGAGAGTTCTACTCAAATTCATTAGGTTTCTACTCAAATTCATTCTTATGTTTTGACTCTATAAGTTAAATCTAAATAAAATCTTTAGCTATATTTCTGTATCTTAACTTTCAATTAATTTAACATTCAGACAATGAATGAAACCAAATATTTTACTTGCCTGTACTAAAACTGACAGTGGCTAACAGTAGTTAATGATAACTAACAGTGATTAACAGCAACTAACAATGAATAATAGCAACTAAGAGTGGCTAACAATACCTAACAGTAAGTGATACTAGCTAACAGTAACTAACAGTGAATAACAGCAACAAACAGTAGCTAATGTTAACCAACAGTAACTAACAGTGACTAACAGTAACAGTAACAGTGACTAACAGTGGCTAACAGAATTACTTACACTCCTTATTTTTGTACTAAAATGAATGATGTAGATTCAGTCAATTTAATCATTGAACTACATTAGGACAATGAACTAAAACAAATATTTTACTTGTCTACACATATGCAGAAGATGGAAATAAAATTGTACATTTTTTTTTCTAATTATTAACAGTGGCTAATAGTAGGTAACATTAGCTAACATTGGCTAACAGTCACTAACAGTAATTAACAGTAACAAACACTAGATAACAGTAACTAACAGTGGCTAACAGAAACTAATAGTAGCTAACACTAGCTAACAGTAACTAACAGTGGCTAACGGTAACTAATAACTAACAGTAACAAAGACTGGCATAACAGTAACTAGCAGTAGCTAATGGCAACCCACAGTAGCTAACAGTAACTAACAGCGGTGTTGGGAGTAATACGTTATAAAATAAATTACTGTAATGCATTATTTTTGCTGTAACACAGTAATTCAAGGCATTACGGGAAAAAACTGTAATATTTTACTTTTACAAATGTCAGTAATGAGTATTAAAATGCGTTTTTTAACCTGGATTGAAAGTGGTCATTTTTGTTTTTTGTTTTTCTTCATACAAATTCACAAAAACCACAAAACAGACACTATTAACATTCTGAGATTTTTTAGCAATTAGCTCATATTAAGGAAGGGAAGAACATTTTAGAATTATTTAAAAAACACAGGTGTGATTCCATAACACATCTATTAATCTATTAAATAAACCTGATAAAAAACATGTAACACTTACAAAGGGTCAGAATAATTTATTTCAGTGTGTAATGTGTTTATTTATACATTCACTAAAGAGGCTCTTTTTATTGCATACAGTGGTTATGAGATTGATGTGGTTCTGGTAACAATCAGCTTCAGTTTGGCTGATGCTACTGTTCACTGCAGGACGTCTGTTAGGTAAAAGACCCTCAGCAGCTTCACTGCTGCTGCTGGGATAAGCTGTATTGATCCTGCCTCTCTTACCTTGTTTTATTGAACTACAAGCTCACACATATAAACCAGAAACCCCATAACATGCCTGTATATCCTCGGGAAACACATCTCTTTAGGGCACAGAAATATTATAAAGTACAAGGTAATATTAGAGGATTATTGTCACAAAACCACTCTTTTAACTACAGACGTAGCAGTATGGCACTGTATTACACTGTAAAACCTTAACATTTACAGCAACTAACTGGCAGCAATTATACAGAAATGACTTATTATTTTATTTAATAAAAATTAATTAAATACTTTGACTTCAGTTATATTTACGGTATAATACAGTAACTCCTTGACTTTGTGTACTTTGATTTATTATAAAATATTCAGCAATCTACTGTAATATTCATATTAATATACAGTAACGTTACAGTACATAACTGCAAACACAGTAAATAACTGCAGTTTTCACAAGTTTTAATGCAGCAGTAAACTGAAAGTGAAAGGTTAAAGGTCCTCACTGAGTTCTGCTGTGACTCATCTAAAAAATATAATATATTTGTGCCTGAATAAGGATTTATTGCTTTATTTGTGACTCACTCTGCACTATAACAGGTAAAACTTTATTTATATAGCACATTTCATTCCAGGTGCAAATGTAATATGTCAGTTAGTCATTTTCTATACCCGATTATTCCTCATTAGGGTCGCAGGGGTCTGCTGGAGCCAATCCCAGTGCATTACGGCAAGAGGCAGGGATACACCCCAGATGGTCGCCAGCCAATCATGGGGCACACACACCATTCACTCACACACTCACACCTATGGGCAATTTAGAGTTAACCTCAGCATGTTTTTGGACTGTGGGAGGAAGCCGGAGTACCCGGTGAAAACCCACGCAGACATGGGGAGAACATGCAAACTCCTCACAGAAAGGTCCCAGACCCAGGACCAAGGAGGTCTTGAACCTGTGACCTTCTTGCTGTGAGGCGACAGCGCTAACCCCTGCTCCACTGGTCGGCCCAAATGTAATATGAAATTATAAAAAATAAAATAAAGCTAAAACAATATAAAAAATTTGAAAAATAAAATTAGTTAAAACAATAAAAAAATATAACAAATAAAACTATAGGTGAAATCCGACTCAGCTCAAAGTAATTTAATGACATGTATGTGGTAAATATTTTCCGAAATGTCAAGATAAAACATCAGAAGAATGAATCCTTGTCAAAGTTGAAACAACATAAATATTTATTAAAAAGCTGGTATAGTGTTTTACCTCAAATTTATTGTGGTGTTGATCACCAGTGCTGTAACCTCTGACCTTTGATTTCTGTAGTTTGCGATAAAGGTGTTGTTGTCTATGTTAGACAATGAATACAAGGATAAATGGTCAGAGTGAAAAAATTCAAATGCTCTCTCTGTCTGTCTCTCTCTCTCTGTCTCTTTCTCTCTCTCCCTGTCTGCGTCTCTTTCTGTCTTTTCTCAATTCAATCCATTTCACTCAGCTTTATTGGCATGAACAAATAAAAATGTTTTTGGTGTCTGATCAGATAAAGATCAACCTACAGATATCATTACAATGCAATTCAAAGCAGAGTTGAAGTTCTTTCTATCATCACATAGCTTCACATACTGAGTTCTACTGTTTCGACATTTTCTCCAAGTAAGGCACACATTTCTTCATCAACACTTAAGTTTTGTCTCTGTGATATTTTGGGTAAATATGTGTTCCTGATGTGTTGGTACTAAGAACAGGAGAGCAGGAAGTGTTCCTCACATTCTACCTGTCCTGAGTCACAGTGCAGACCCACTGTCTTCTCTAAGCAGCAATGACTGTCTGTGTCTCCCTGTCTCTGCCGCCAGCTGATGGTCACTGAGCTGATATTTGGTCAGGATCCATCTCTGCTTCATTCTGCTGCATTTAGTCGCTGGATTTATAAAGTTTAGTATGGAAATAAGTCTTTTGGGCTTAAATTTCGACGTGTCCTAAGTGTAATTGATTGTTTCTGTGTGTTTAGAAGCGTTGGAAAACATCCCAGTTCTGCTCTGCAGGTGATGTTTGGGATTTTCAATTCAGCGTGGAGGGATTCTATTGGGTGTTTGTCCCATGAGCCAAACTCCAGTCCACTGAGAGGACCCCGGACATCACTTCCATATAAGGCTATAGGTAGATTCTAATTGGGATGCTGATGTGGATCATTTAGTTTGAATTAAATGCATAGCTCTATGTGTTTTTTTCTTTAAGGGTATTTACACCAAGGTATGTATAGTCATTTGTATGTTTAATGTGGGTGTTGTTCAATGTTATGTATTTTCTTACGACATCTGGGCTTTATTTGAAAGATCATGATTTGGGGTTTTCTTCAAATTTACCTTCAAGGCCCAGTTGTGGCAGAACTAGTGTCGGATGGTCAGGTGCTGCATCAGAGGACTGGGGATAGTAGGATGAGGTCTGTCGCTCTCTGTCTCTCTCTCCTGAGTTAAACTATATTGTCAGCTGATGCTTGTATGAAGAATAAATCTCTAATATAATCAGTTTGTAACTTTGGATAAACTATCAATATCAGTGGAAAATAGGAAATCTACTCAGTACAAGTCTGATTTCTACATGTTGACAAAGGTTTAAGATGCTGATAATTCTTACAGAATCACTTCAACTTGTCTGCTTAAAAAATAAATAAAAGTTGTTGTTTTTAGCAGCGAGTGTGTTATTTTTCCTAAATGGTGAATAATTCAGGCATTGGCTTAATCGTATGTTGCTCTGGTTGTAAGTAAATAAGACCTGGGTGAGATCTGCAGCTAAACACCTCAAACGTCTTATTTGAAATGTAATTAAACTACTTGAGTTGGAGCAGGAGGAAACAGCTGTAGCCAATTAGCCGCTGCTCAGGAGAAGAAGAAGAAGAAGAAGAAGAAGAAGAAGAAATAAAAAAGATGTGTCCTGTGTGGACTTGTTCGGTTAATGAGAGAATCTTTGTTCATTCAGCAGGACAGAGATTGCCTAGGTATGTGTGTGACAGACACTTTACACTTGACTTGTGTTTTGGGACTCGTGAACAATCATTGTTTTTTTTTTTCCTCTCTTTTTTTAGTGTCAGCTATGTTTAATTTAGCTTGCTACCAGCTTTGTAATTGAATATTTGAATAGATGGGGGAATGTTTCGTTTGCTTGTCACAGCTGGTGTTAACATGACATTTCAAAATGATTTCATTTTTATTTATTTTATTCATGAATAAAAATAAACAGTCAGTCAGTCAGTCAGTCAGTCATCTTCTATACCTGCTTATTCCTCATGGGTCTACATTGTTGCTTCCATCTTCTGGAGATATAGATGTGCAATGCAGTGTTCTAAGTAGACTATTACATTAATATTATTACATCATTCACCAACTATTTTGATGATGGATTCATGGATTTGAGTCATTTTTCAGTAGAAAAGTTTCTGGTTCCAGCTTCTCTTCTTTGATTATTTTCTGGTTTCTTTAGTCTCTGTAATAATAAAGTGATGATCTATGGGTTGTGAACTGTTGATCTGGACAAAACAACAATTTTATAAACCAAATAACTAATTGATCGTTACATTTTAAATAATATTAATATTAAAATTCTCTTTTCCTTTTTTTTATTACCATAGTTTTATCTCGTGTAAACACAACAATGCAACACAGTTCATGGCACTAACCATTAACTGACCATTACTTTCAATGATAGGAGATATCCAAATAAATAAGATATAAAATAAAACTAAAAAACATCCAGAAACATCTTTTCACTAATATTGTGAAGTTTATTTTGAAAATTAAGCGGTTGATGTGTGTTGCTCGTTCTGCTGAGGAGAGGGAATCACATTCTCTCTGTCCACGGCTTCAAAAGTTCTTAGAAAGCATTCAATATGATTTCAGAAAGTGTGGCAAAACCCTGCAGAATTTCCATTCCTCGCAGGATTAACAGTAAATGGCACACACACACACACACGCACACACGCACACACACACACACACACACACTGACATACACACACATTATGAGTGCTTATATGCAGGATCACACCCTCATCTGCATGTGCATACAAGAAAACTGGCATTTCTTGCAAGGAGGCTGAAACACACACACACACACACACATGAACACAGCCTTTGAAGCACCGTGGTTGGAGTGTGCCTCCTCAGGCTGGTTGGCAGGAGGTCTTTATGTCTTTATGGAGTTTTTGCCTTCAGACGTACAAACATAAGAGGAAATAAATTGTTGATTTGTTGAATACTGAAGGATGCGGACGTCCTGTCTGTGTGGTCTCTGCCTGTGTCTCTTTCTGTCTGTCTGTCTCTCTCTCTGTCTCAGTCTCTCTCTTAATTCACTTTTTAATTCAAAGATCTTCATTAACCTAATCTGTATCTTATATTGACATATAACAGATGAATATTAATTAAACCATTGAACCAATCTCTAAAATCATAAAACCTTTATATGTCCATTCTCTCTCTCTCTCTGTGGCTGACAGTCAGTGTTCTTTCTGATCAGGATTCATGCCTCTTTCTTTCTGTGTGATGGAGCAGCTTTTAAGCACAAACGCTTCATGTGCTTTGATAGATGACTCCTGGGTTGAACTGCACCAAACACACCTGAACAACATTTGCTGTTTCTCGACTCACTTTTGCATTCATGCTTCTTTTAAAAGTGTGCTTTGAGATTTAAAAAGGAGAATATATCCAGAAACATTATTTGAAATCCCAAAATTTGGACCTGACTTGAATTTTAAATGAAATTGGCTGGTGGCTAATCAAATTCTGCTCAAATTAAATAAATTAATCGGCACTTTCTATATGAATTGTCTTATTTTCTCCATATGCAATATTTTTTAACAATATCAAAATATATATATTTTTTCATATTTAGTAAACAACAACAACAAAAACCTATTCTTCCTTGCTGCAAGTCCGAGCCTCATTTTACCACAGTGCAAACTTTATGATGCACCCTAGTGTGTGGTGATATCAAACTTTATGGAGAAGCAGCAGTTTGTTGTTTATGCTTCACATATCTGGAACAATCTCACAAAAAACTGCAGACCTGCAGCATCTCTCCCTTCTTTTATAACAAGGCTGCAGAGAAAAGAAACATTAAATACAACAAGACTCCAGTCCAAACCTTCTATTGAACAATTTACTGTAAATATTATTCATAAAAACAACCAAAAACTGTGATACTGGTGATTTTTTTCTATAACTCCAGACACAGGTGGTCAGGGGCATCAACGATTAGTTGATTAGTTGCCAACTATTACATTAATCATTAATTATTCTGATAATGGATTAGTGGATTTGAGTCAGTTTCTGGTTTCTTTAGTCTTCTATAATAGTAGACTGATGATCTTTCGGTTATAGACGGTTTGTCTGGACACAAAAAAGACATTTTATGTTGTATCTTCAGCTTTGGGAAATACTGATCGACATTTTTTGAACCAAACAACTAATAAAACCATAATTTTATTATTCAATAGAACGTATTGATTCATATAAGTACTGCATGGATCAATCAACAATCAGAATAGTTGTTAGTTGCAGCTCTAACATTGTCACAACTTGTCAGCCAGGGTTACCTTCTGTTTTTTTTTAGTTTTTTTTTTACAGCTTTTCTAATCAAATTGGAGTGTTTTTATTGCTGGCTTATTGTTCTGGTTATGTGTTTTATTTTCAGTGGTTTGGTTATGATGGATGATGATGAATTGGCTGCAAATTATCAGGCTGATAATTATGATTATAAAAAGTGGCAGCATCAGCATCTGTTTGCAGCCACGCGCTCCCGAGACAGAGGATAAGAGACGTTGAAGTGTTTTCTTCAGGAAACACTGCGGTAGCTGCCCAGACACAAATGCAGATACATGAATATCATTTTCAGTCGAGCCAAAATGAAAGAAAACATCCTCCGCTGGTTGACAGGCAGGGAAAAATGTCTTTTTTCCATATTTCCTTCCCTTCTGATATTTTTTTAGCTTGTTAACTGATGTTTTGAGGTGAATATAATCAACTAAGTTAACAAACTAGAATTGGGTTAACAGTTAACCAGTATGGCAGTCACCGCCCAAAAAAAATATTATGGGTATGTTTTTCCTGAATCCTTAGAGTCCTGAGAGTATTGTAATTGTTGATTATTGTATCCATGGTGTCCCTTGAAATACATTGTTTAGGCAAAAATAGTTGGAAAATATGTATTATTGGTTATTTAATGTGCTCTAGTGACTTCTATATTGGCCAAAGACAGCCAAACCTGGGCCTAAATGAAAGTCAAGATGGTCCCTTGAAAATGATACCAAACACACATTGTAAAACCATAATCTTAAAATTTATAGTAATTATCTGGCAGCAATTATCCAGTTTACACTTTTGTGTCTTCACAAAACAATTAAATAATATGCTTTAATTTGTATTTACAGTATTGAGTGATTAACTGTATTATAATACAGTAACTTTTAGACTACTCTGATTTACTACAGTAATACTTCAACTACTGTGATTTATTGTAATGTATTTTTTTCTACTGTAATAATCGTTTTACAGGAACATTACTGTGTTTAACACAGTAAATAACTACAGATCTCACAACAAAGTCTCATGAGCCTAGACCAGATATATACCAGTCTTAAAAAGAATTAATTTATATCAAGGATGTTAACTTCATGAGCTGAAAACTATGAATAAGCTATGGAAGGGCTATCATGCCAAAATATCATCTATATACATATAGACATGTATCATTTCAGAAAATGATGATTAAGTTTTGCCAGCCTGAGAGACAAACATTGGTCTGGCCCATGGACTAGAAGAATCAGAAGCAGTTAGAGTAAAAATGGGCGAAATAAATCCTTCTTCTATTCTATTGCTTTATTTTGTCAGTTTTAAAAGTAAACAATTTTTCTAACTCATTATATCTTTATGACAATTTTCTCAGCAACAGAACCTATATTTTCATTCCCTGCTACCTCTCAGTTTCTCCATTTCTTTTCTTGAGGAAACAAGATCGATGCTAGAATCACTGCGCTCGCCTTGTGTATCACAGCCCCCGATCGCTCCACAATGGCACAAGGCAAACACTATACACACAATAACCTCCCCTACACATTTGCACACACACACACACACACACATACACATACACACACACGCACACACACACACACACACACACACACACACATACACACAAAATTGAAATTATTCATTTCCTCATCATATGAAATGCAGTTATTGTTCCTTTCTCCCCGGCTCTCCCTATCAGGAGGTATTCACATGGACAAGAGGAAAGGGAAATGAGTTTTTAGAGTGGCTATAGCTGGCTCCCAGGGAGGGAATAATAATAATAATGTTTTATTTGAGGCTTTCTGTGCAGCGGGGCCCACAGGTTGGCTAACTAGCCCGGCCTCTGGCTCCAGGGCCCTCATTTGTGAGTCACTCTTCCTGTAGGGGAAACAAAAACCCGTCCGAGGTTCAACAGCTACAGCGATTGAAGAATCACAGAAGTCACCCGCCAGTTTGAACCAGCCAGAGTGCATCGATAGAGATAAACGTTCAGTAGTTTCACCGTGAAATCTTGGTTGTACTGTTGTTAATTATGGCCCGAGCCAGTGACAGTAGGTGAAGCCCTATTATATCTAGAAGGATTCTTCTTCTTTCTTTCTTTTTTCTCTATAACTGAAGCCGTTTTGCGTCAGAAAGTTACCTAATTTTACATGTAACACATGGACATTTTTTCCACTCCCTATTTAACCAGCACTTGGTTTTAGAGTTTAAGTTTGTTAATTATCTCAATTAGAAATAAAGTCAAAGTTAGTGTTGGGGCAACCTTGGAACCTATGACAGATTAGACTTAACCTGGATAAAAATGTCATATTTTATATTTTGCATTAATGTTTGTGGCTAAATATTTCTGTAGCCCCCTGGAAAATTAAAAAAAAAAAAAAAAAAGATTGAACCCTATGACCCAGATTGACATAGACAAATAAAATTAATAATAAAATAACACCAACAGAAAGTCATCTCTTTTGAATCATTTGACATATTTTTTTTCATGATTTTCACACATCATATTTGAATGAACTAGTCCTTAGGATTTCATCACTCACCTCGATTTCACTTTCTTTAGGCATTGAAAATGAAAATTTACCTAAAAGTATTTCTCTACGTTATTCCCTGTTGCTGTGATGACGACGCACATTTCCCTGTCTCACCGTTAAAAAAGGAAGTTGCTCTAACTTCAGCAGACTTTGTCCAATCTGCAACAAATGTCTCCTGCATTATTAATGACCCTGAACACACCTGCACTCAGAGTCATAGCGCCACCTGCTGAGAAACAGGAAACAACTTTCAAAGTCAGTGCTCCCTCCTTTATATTTCATTTTGAATGAAATTTGCTTAATGAATGACGCCTAATGTGCAAAAGGTGAAAAAATTCAGAGCCGTGTCATCTGGTGAGTTTCTGATGTCAGGGATTCAGTTGTGGACATGGATGCAGAGATGCAAGTGGTGGAAGGATGATGAGTGCAACGTTTTTAATTACACAAATAAAGAAAAAAACAGAAACAACAAAAAGAGAACTTGGCAAAAGGCAGATAACAAAGATCACAAAGAACTGATTACTGATTACAGAAATGAGGAACAAGACAAATGTGAAACACATCAGACAACGAGGAAGTAAAAGGAGGCGATATACACAGGGAGGAACTATTCTTTTAAAATAAAACAGGAAAACACACACAACTGACTATGTTTGATAAAATAATAATAAAAACAAATAAAAAAACAAAATCTCAGCAAATAAAGGAAACAACAGACATGAAACAAAATTCCACCTGTACATTTTGAGGTGGTGAATGGAACTTTTTTCAAAGCACATATTTATACAGCCACACCTAAATGGAATCCAACCCTAATTAACATGGTAATTACACCTCTGCTTTTCCTGCCATGACATGTGAAACACACTGTGGTACAGACTGTTTTGAAATAATCGATTTATCCTTCTAACCTTCATTTCTGTGTCATCGTTTTTGTAATAACTGAGACTATTTGCAGTAATACATCCTGAATAAACTAAATATAAAGTACAGCTCAGTGTCAAACAGCAAGTCCTTCCCCTGTTAAATACATTTTGAGTAATATGATGCTTAACCTGAATGCAGCAAGTTTTACTTTGTACAGCATTCTCTGTCTCTGCTCTCTCCTTCTAAACATGGCCAAAAAGTCACCAGATTTCGCACATAAGTCACACCTGGCCAAATATTTGATATTTAATGGTTGAGACAACATTAAATGAGGCAGAAAAGGTGGTTGTGTGTGGTTCTGTGTTTTAGACCTAGACAGTAAGGACATTTTCTGAACACATAGACATTTTGTTTAGAGTTTAAGATTGTTAATTACCTCAATTAGGTTAAAGGTCAAGGTTACTGGTTACAGTTACAGGTTACTGTGTGATTTGACTCAAGCCACAATTAAAGATATATTTATGTGTCCTATCTCTCTGTTCTTTCTGGTTTTTGTTAAAGGAGATTTAACCAAAGCTTGCATTGCAGCCATTGTTCCTGTTCAGGCATGTGCAAGGTCACAGGTCGAATAATTGCAAACAGTAGTGTAGACAGACGTTGAGAATGAAAGTGAGGAAATGACAGATGAACAAGTGAGTTGTTTTGACTCTGACTGCAGCACTGGCTCTCAGCTAAATGAAAGGTTGCTCTGATATTATACATAGATGGGCAATTTGCAATCACTGCACCGCGGTTGCTGCTGCTGCTGCAATAAGAAGCACGTTTCTCACAAAAGCACAAGAAGGTGTGTTTAGCATTTTTCCCTCTTCATCCCTCCCCCCTTGATAAATGATTCAGATGATTTAGAAAAAAAAAAACAGCAAGAATCAGCATAAATAGGATTTTTTTTAAAGTTGAGGATGCGGCATAATCAAGCATCTTTGACTGTAGTACTGTGTGTATAGTATTTTGTGTGTGTGTGTCACACACACGCACATTCTCTCTCTATCTCTCTCTCTCTCACACACACACAAACACACACAAATAAACACATGGAAAGGCTAACGGCAGTTGATCAATCTAGTTTCAGCGACTGCATTGTCCAGGCTTAGCAGGATGGCATCAATAGATTGTAACTCTGCATGTGTTTAAATTACATTAATATATATTTCATCATTGTTATATTAATACAAGTGTCAGTTTGGGTATTTGGGTGTTTGAGTGTGCGCCACACACACACACACACACACACACACACACACACACACACACACACACACACACACACACACACACACACACACACACACACACACACACACTCTGTCTCTGTGTATAAATGACAAGCATTTAATCCAAATAGACAAACACTCTGTCACGTTACACATCACATAGCTTTTTATGTGTGTGTGTATGTGTGTGCGCGTGTGTGTGTATGTTTGTGTGTGTCTTTTAGTGCTCTCAAATTCTCACAGTGGCTAGAGTTGTAGATCAAACCAGAAATGCTCTTTCCTTAAGAAATCCAAACCTAACACAGTATGTTCACGACTTGAGACCCAAACTCATCAGAAAAACAACAGCATGTTAAAAAACAAAAAAAATGTTCATGTAAGTAAACCCCTCAGGGGCACATGACTAACGACTGTCCTCTTTAATTAAACATCACACAGGACGCGTGATATTACTCTCAGGAACAAGGTCAGAGGTCAAAGCTGAATGCTTCCAGCTAAGTCTTTTCAAACCTCTTGTTTGGGTTGCCTCAACTTAAGACCAGACTTTTCACCACCAACATGTCTGATATCTGGTGTCTAGATATAATGTGGAGCAGGTGTATTGTTGCTATGGTTACCTGCAATTTAATATACATTGCTCACAGATTTAGAATGGTAGTTAAATTGTTAACTGACAGTTATATGGAAGAGAGGCTTGAGATGTACTGAATGTGACTGTCCATTAACCTGATACCAGAAAGGATTACAAGTACATTTTCTGATGATATTTATAATATGGTGCAATTCAGTTCAATTCAGTTCAATTGAATTCAATTCAGTGTGATCAAAATCATTCTAGTTGTATAATTGTTTTTAATAGTTTTGGAGCAAAACATGACAATGTTTCAGGAAACAACATTTTGAGGAAAGACAACTAAATGCTGTTATATTTTCTGAAATATTGTGTTTTCAAACAATGAAAACACAACTACAACACAAATTACTGATCATTTAGTCGCACATACATTTCAGAAAACAAAACATTTCACGAAACAACAAAATCCTAATAAGTGAAATATTTAAGATAAGATAAGGGTTTTTTCTCATGTGCACAGAAAGGAATGAGAAATTCTTACTTTGCCACCTATAATGATGCCAGAATATGATAAGAAGCTTTAATAATAATAAAATACAAAATGCACAAATAATATTTCTATTATTCTATAGAAATATAAACTATGCAGAAAAGAAATGGAAATTGTGCGAATGTGGGTCAAATGAGCAACAAGTTCAAATATGTGCCGGTTTGCAAAGTCTGAGTAAATGTGTATTGTGTGCATATTTTGAGAAATGTTGTGTTTTGTACCACTGGGTCACTATAGTTCATACCAGACCCTCCAGGTCCCTGTGAATAAAATTACGTACCATCCTTCCTACCTACCTAGTTACCTACCTACTACTATCTATCTACAGTAGTGTTCAAAATAATAAAGTCCAATGTGACTAACCAGGGCGACACAGTGGAGTTAACGCCGGGGGTTAGCGCTGTTGCCTCACACCAAGTAGGTTGCAGCTTCAAGACTTCCTTGGTCCTGGGTCTGGGACCTTTCTGTGTGGAATTTGCATGTTCTCCCCGTGTCTGTGTGGGTTTTCTCCAGGTTCTCCAGCTTTTCCCCACAGTTCAAAAACATGCTGAGGTTAATTGGAGACTCTAAATTAGTCCATAGGTGTGAGTGTGTGAGTGAATGGTGTGTGTGCCCCATGATAGGCTGGCAACCATCTGGGGTGTATCCCTGCCTCTCACCTGTAATGTGCTGGGATTGGCTCCAGCAGACCATGTGACCCTAATGAGGAATAAGCGGGTATAGAAGATGAATGAATGAATGTGACTAACCGGATTAAACCATGGCAAACAGCAGCACCAGCAGGTGCATTATATTCTCAGAAAACCAACAAGACTCATATGCATGCTCTTAAGGCTGTGCAATTGGACAATTAGTTAAAAGGGGTGTGTTAAAAAAATAGCAGTGTGGCATTCAATCAGTGAGGTCATCAATTTTGTGAAAAAGCAGGTGTCAATCAGGTAGCCCCAATTTTAGGATCAGCCAGTACTTGTTGAACATGCATTTCTCTTTGAAAGCCTGACCCAAAACAAACTAGTAAACAAGCAAAATCTTGGTTCCAAACCAATAAAATGAATGTCATGGAGTGGCCAGCCCTATCTCCGGACATTAATCCAATCAGGAATTTGTGGGATGACATCAAAAATTCTGTTTCTGAGGCAAAAAAAAGAAATGCAAATGGATTGTGGAATGTTGTTAAAAAATCTTGGAGTGGAATAACAGCTGAAAGGTTCCACAAGTTGGTTGACTCCATAAAACTGTGGTCATACAACTAAATATTATTTTGGTGATTTGGTGGATTGCTAAATCCTAGAAACAAAAAAGTTTGTACAAAATAGTACTGAGTTTTTAAAGTCAACAGCAGACACTGCTATTTTTTTAACACACCCCTGTCAACCCAATTGCACAGCCTCATGAGTGGACATATAATGAATGTTGGGTCTCGTTGGTTTTCTGAGAATCTACTGCATCTACTGGTAAATTGTTTGCCATGTAGCAATAAAAAATATAATAAAAACCTGGATTAATCACGTTAGTCACATTGGACTGCTATTATTTTGAACACTATGTCTATCTTTAGCACCATGGACCACCATAGAGACAAGAGACATGTCTGGGTAGTCTATCACAATGCTTAAAAAATGATGATGTTAGCAATGCTAAAAACTACCAGAAAACCCGCATGTTTATACAGAGACATGTTGTATAAAGGGGATATTGGACTAAAGACATGTTGGGGATGTTGGAATAACCGGCAGACCCCCCACATGTTGACTTCTCTTAATTTTACTGTAACATGTTGTGTTCTTAGATGAGTCTTGAGGTTTGAGGTGTTTGGTTTGAGCTGGAATGAGAGGAGGGAGTTACATGAGCTGACAAACAAGAAATGCAATTGGCTGCATTGTCTTGCTGATTTTGAATGCGGAAAGTGTTTCAGATCTGTTTGGTTCTGCACTGAGTATCTGTTAGTCTTTCTGAATGCACACCTACAAGCCAATCAGAAACGAGTATTCTCAGCGGTGTAAATAACATAATTACACACTGGAGTTTGGAGTGAAGATAACTGATTACAGACCCATTGCGTGTTAACACCTTCTCCGGTATCCTGCTTTAAACCTAATTTCTTCCACTTGGTTACTTAGGTGAATGTACTCAGACATAGGAGTGTGTGTGTGTGTGTGTGTGTGTGAGTGAGTGTGGTGGCCGGTGTGAAAATTGTAATTCTCACCTTGATGCATGTAGGATTGAGCCATCAATCTAGTTTATAGAGAGCGGAGGGTAAAATGAGGATAAAGGGAGTAAGGGAGAAAGATAACAGAGGGGGGAGGAGATAGAATGAGGGGGAAATCAAAAACTGAGAGAAGGGGAAAAGAAAGAAGGAACAAGATGTAAAAACAGGGAGGAGTGAGAAAGGTAGAAAAAGAGATGAAAACAGTGACATAAAAATACAGAGAAAAAAGGAAAATGGGATTAATAGAAAATAAGATAAAGAGTCAGCACAAGGGGGTGCAATGCAAAATGAGAATGAAGGAGGGACGAAAAGAGAAAGACACACACACACACACACACACACACACACACACACACACACACACACACACACACACACACACACACACACACACACACAGCCACAGTAAGACAACAGGGAGCAAATGAACTGGTTCACAGCAGACAGAGAAACAAGCTGTTTCTGTTATTGTTGTTGCCAGTCATTTGTGCTCAATGTGTCACTTGTGTGCTCAGTGGCAGTTACAGACAGGTTCTTCTGTCACTGCCTCTTTCTTAGCACAAGCTGGATGTAATACTCCCATTCTACTCTATGAGGTGAAACATATAACAAGGAGTCACGATTCATTGACTTTAGGTTTGTTTTATGAAATTGTATGAATTTAATTTTCAGTCCTGGATGTTCTGGATCTACTGGCCTTTACATGTCTAAAATATGCATATTCTCCAAAAAGATGAACATGTTGTTCAGTTTTCCTACCTGTTATTCTTGTTGAGATCAGAGGCATTTTTAATAAGAATTAGGGCTTTCAAAGTTAAATATATTTTAACATCCAGGTAAGAGTCAGGTCAATGTTCTGTATCTAGAACTATATTTTACGTTGGATCAATGTAAGAATTTATATATCTTTTTGCCTTTTGGTTGACAGAACAACAACAAGAGGACTTTATTTATTAGCATTCTTATTAGTATGTTTCATATTTATAATCAATCTTGTTGAATAGAATCTTTTTGTAATTTTACATAAATACACTATTAAAGTTACATGTTCTCCCCACATTAACTGTTTTGCAGAAGCACATGTATATTTAACTCATATGTATTTTGAAGAGCTGTTGCATCAAAATAAATTGTTTTCCCATAGAAATTAGGATTGAGATGAGTTTCTTCTATGATTCTAATCCATTCCTCTTCAGTTGTGTATCTGCATTTAGATAACCTTTATTAGATTTGACAGTTAAGGCCACAGAATCTGCTCCAAATTATGATGCATTTCTTTCAACAAACTATTCTTTCATACAAAGCTATTATATCTTGCATTTAATAATCAGAGTCTGCCTTGTTGTCACTGACTTGCTGCTTTGGACTTAGATGTTTTTGCTTTAAAGTCTCACGTCAAGTTTTTGGGGAAACAATTGCAAAGAAAGTCATGAGCCTCAGAATCTGTGAGGTTTCATGTCATGTTGTCCTGCTGGATGAATGAGCAGCTTATGCCGAATAAGACACTCCACTGAAGTCTACACGCTCACATCTTCTTTTGTGTAACTTGACTCGGTTCTTGGAGCTCAAGTCTACAGCTTTTCCTTTGTAATGCTTGATTTAACATCTTTTTCAGGTTTCCTGCTCGAAATGACATGCCCAGAATAAATTTGGTATATCCCTACAATGGAAGCACCTTGACGATAGTCGACACATTTATCATTTTAATTAGGGTTGTTGAAGTTAACTTATTTTAACACCATTCATACTGCTCAGTAGTGTTAAATTTGGTTTGTTTTCGTCATATTTTGGGGCATTTTAAAAGCAGAACAGAGGTTCATTGTTATTGAGACTATTTCTCATTGTTTTAATAATAATGAACATCATATTTGTATTCTCACAAAAAAATATCCCTAAGGTACATTTAGAACAAATAATAAATGTGTGATTAATTTGTTATTTGTGAGTATCTCAATCTGAGGTCTGATATTAGGCATTAATAGTGATTATTGATAGTCTATAGCTTCTTGATTTTGCTCTCGAATCACATTAGATTGCTGCATTTAAATTTACAATGCTCAAATTGCTCAAACTGCTCTACAACCACAAAGGGTATTTACTTAAGTCTGGTATCAAAAGAAACGTGTTTGGTGACGACAGAAGTGTCAGAATCAATTTATCTTACTATGACAGAGCAATTGAAGCTAGAATGCTATACTAAAAATCAAAATTTGTGTTAACTTCAGCTAAAGATACTTTGTCTTCTAGCTAATATTTTTTTTGCATTCGCTTCTTCCTATTAAATGCACAAGATTTCTGCTGCACCCATATCAGGGGGCCTTGGATTTCACTGCTGCACTTCTCGAGCTTACTTGGCTTTTTGTTCAGACTGTCAGTGACAATACCCAGAGAGAGGAGTGTGTCGTTTCGCTGTCGCCGCTATGCTTCCTCGCTGGTGTAGCTGTTGACGTTGGCGTTGTTGTTGAAGCTAATAGCTGATATTGCCTCTCCATTAGCAGTTAATCTCCTCGCCGTGGGAGTGAAGAAAGCAATATTACTAGGAGGATTAAAACGATCACTCCCACTATCTTCCTCCTACACCACCTCCTCTTCCTCCTTCCTGCTTCAACCACCCCTGAAAACTAAAATCTTCCTTTCTTCCTTTCTAACATACACACATTATTGAGTATCCCCCAACTGACCCTGCTGCTCTGGGCCAATAAAGGAAGGGATTAGATTGAAAGCTGGAAAACTTCACGCACACACCTCTGACACACAAACATAGCTGTAGTGAAAACTTGTAATAATGAATTTCGAATTGTGTGTGTGTTGTTGTTAGTGTGTAGTGTCCTTGAGTGTGTTTTTTTTTACAGAGAGAGCAGACGTCTCTGTTATTGTTACTGAGAGAGAGAGATTTAATTTCTGCTACTTTACCTGGGTTGAAATTACACAAATATATTTTCTAAAGGGCGGTTTGATGTAAAGTGTGCATGTGTATTTGTGTGTTTGTGTGTGTGCGTATCTCATTTAGAAAAGGTGGACCGCATGGCGTACGTATTTGACCGATGATCCCATAGGGTCAGAGAAACAAGTATGTGTGTGTGCGCAGCAGCGAGAGAAGAGCAGACAGAGAGAAATAGAGGTAAAGAACAAGCACATTTTGTATTTTGTCGCTTCTCTTAAGTTTGTTTTTATTCATGGCTTTTGCACAGGGTGAATTATTGCTCTGCTTCCAGACTGCTTGCGCTGCAGTGTTTGCTAAGCATCCCCCCACCACAACACACACACATACAGTCCTAGACATTTATATTCACCAGTGAAGGTAGGTTTTGTGGGAGAAGGTGAGGAATTTTGAACAGCCTTGATTGGACAGTTTCCCAGACTGCTGTCCACTGGGATATATGTATGGATTATAGAAAGAGAGAGAGAGGGAGGGGGGCGAGCGAGCAGTAATATCTATGGCAGCAACAACAGCACCTGAATTGTTGATGTAATGATATTTTGCAGGAATGTTTTCGGCGTGTGATATTTTACATTAACTGAGACGTGTTGTTTATGAATTTTAAGGTCCATACCTTGACTATAGTAGATACATTTTTATATATAATTAAGGCCTTTAAAGTAAAATTAATTTTAACTCCACAAATGCAGGGAAACATCAGGGGAAAACTAAACTCTAGACTCCTGATTGTGTATCACTGCATTTACAAATTAGACTCTATGCTGTGTGAGTAGGACTCATATTATTTAGTTAATGTTAAATTTACCAGGTCACTATGCTGCCTGGATTATCACCAGAAACCACCACATCACCTCCATTCTTCAGCAACTCCACTGGCCCCTGGTTACCAGGAGAATCACTTAAAAAGTCCTCCTGTACAATTACAAATCCATCTGTAACCTCGCCACTCCATACCTCTCTGACCTCCTACACAGTGTTACTGCATCCCATTTCCTTAGATCTCCATCTCACTGTGCCCTCTGCCCGCCTCAGCACTGTAGGGAACAGAGCTTTCAGCTGCTCTGCTCCAAACTCTGGAATTCTCCTCACCTCTGACTTCCGCAACTCTGCCAACCTACCCATCTTGAAATCTAAATTCTATCTGTTCAGACTTACATACTCCCACTTACTGCTCTAATAGTTGCTTTCCCATTGTTTAGTTTACGTTTATATGTTTCAGTGATATAACCATATTTCAGTAGTGGTATAACAATATTTCAGTGATATATCCATGTTTCAGTAGTGGTATAACAGCATTTCAGTGATATAACCATATTTCAGTAGTGTTATAACAGGATTTCAGTGATATACCAATATTTTTGTAGTGTTATGACAATATTTCAATGATATAACCATGTTTCAGTAGTGGTATAACAATATTTGAGTGATATAACCATATTTTAGTTTTGGTATAACAATATTTCAATGATATAACCATATTTCAGGAGTGGTATGACAATATTTCAATGATATAACCATATTTCAGGAGTGGTATGACAATATTTCAGTGATATAACCATGTTTCAGTAGTGGTATAACAATATTTCAGTGATATAACCATATTTCAATAGTGTTATAACAGTACTTCAGTGATATAACCATATTTCAGGAGTGTTATAACAATATATTAGTGATATATCCTATGCAGTAGTGTTATAACAATATTTCAGTGATATAACCATATTTCAGTAGTTGTATAACAATATTTCAGTGATATAACCATGTTTCAGTAGTGGTATAGCAATATTTCAGTGATATAAGCATATTTGAGTAGTGGTATAACAGTGTTCCAGCAATATAACCATATTTGAGTAGTGGTATAACAATATTTCAGTGATATAACAATATTTCAGTAGTGGTATAACAATATTTCAGTGATATAACCATATTTCAGTCGTTGTATAGCAATATTTCAGTGATATAACCATGTTTCAGTAGTGGTATAGCAATATTTCAGTGATATAAGCATATTTGAGTAGTGGTATAACAGTGTTCCAGCGATATAACCATATTTGAGTAGTGGTATGAGAATATTTTAGTGATATAACCATATTTTAGTAGTGGTATAACAATATTTCAGTGATATAACCATGTGTCAGTAGTGGTATAACAATATTTCAGTGATATAACCATGTGTCGGTAGTGGTATAACAATATTTCAGTGATATAACCATATTTCAGTAGTGGTATAAGAATATTTCAGTGATATAACCATGTTTCAGTAGTGGTATAAGAATATTTCAGTGATATAACCATGTTTCAGTAGTGTTATCACAGTTTTTCAGTGATAACACCATTTTTTAGTTGTGTTATAACAGCATTTCAGTGATATAACCATATTTCAGTAGTGGTATAACAATATTTGAGTGATATAACCATATTTTAGTTTTGGTATGACAATATTTCAATGATATAACCATATTTCAGTAGTGGTATAACAATATTTCAGTGATATAACCATATTTCAGTAGTTGTATGACAATATTTCAGTGATATAACCATGTTTCAGGAGTGGTATAACAATATATTAGTGATATATCCATATGCAGTAGTGTTATAACAATTTTTCAGTGATATAACCATGTGTCAGTAGTGGTATAACACTATTTCAGTAATATAACCATGTTTCAGGAGTGGTATAACAATATTTCAGTGATATATCCATGTTTCAGTAGTGTTATATCAGCATTTCAGTGATATAACCATATTTTCGTAGTGTTATGACAATATTTCAATGATATAACCATGTTTCAGTAGTGGTATAACAATATTTGAGTGATATAACCATATTTTAGTTTTGGTATAACAATATTTCAATGATATAACCATATTTCAGGAGTGGTATAACAATATTTCAGTGATATAACCATGTTTCAGTCGTGTTATAACAGCAATTCAGTGATATAACCATATTTTAGTAGTGGTATAACAATATTTGAGTGATATAACCATGTTTCAGTAGTGGTATAACAATATTTCAGTGATATAACCATATTTCAATAGTGTTATAACAGTACTTCAGTGATATAACCATATTTCAGGAGTGTTATAACAATATATTAGTGATATATCCTATGCAGTAGTGTTATAACAATATTTCAATGATATAACCATGTTTCAGTAGTGGTATAACAGCATTTCAGTGATATAACCATATTTCAGTAGTGTTATAACAGGATTTCAGTGATATACCAATATTTTCGTAGTGTTATGACAATATTTCAATGATATAACCATGTTTCAGTAGTGGTATAACAATATTTCAGTGATATAACCATATTTCAGGAGTGTTATAACAATATATTAGTGATATATCCTATGCAGTCGTGTTATAACAATATTTCAGTGACATAACCATGTGTCAGTAGTGGTATAACAATATTTCAGTGATATAACCATATTTCAGTAGTGGTATAACAATATTTCAGTGATATAACCATATTTCAGTAGTGGTATAACAATATTTCACTGATATAACCATATTTCAGTAGTGGTATAACAGCATTTCAGTGATATAACCATATTTCAGAAGTGTTATAACAGGATTTCAGTGATATACCAATATTTTTGTAGTGTTATGACAATATTTCAATGATATAACCATGTTTCAGTAGTGGTATAACAATATTTGAGTGATATAACCATATTTTAGTTTTGGTATAACAATATTTCAATGATATAACGATATTTCAATAGTGTTATAACAGTACTTCAGTGATATAACCATATTTCAGGAGTGTTATAACAATATATTAGTGATATATCCTATGCAGTAGTGTTATAACAATATTTCAGTGACATAACCATGTGTCAGTAGTGGTATAACAATATTTCAGTGGCATAACCATATTTCAGTAGTGGTATAACAATATTTCAGTGATATAACCATATTTCAGTAGTTGTATAACAATATTTCAGTGATATAACCATGTTTCAGTAGTGGTATAGCAATATTTCAGTGATATAAGCATATTTGAGTAGTGGTATAACAGTGTTCCAGCGATATAACCATATTTGAGTAGTGGTATGAGAATATTTTAGTGATATAACCATATTTTAGTAGTGGTATAACAATATTTCAGTGATATAACCATGTGTCAGTAGTGGTATAACAATATTTCAGTGATATAACCATGTGTCAGTAGTGGTATAACAATATTTCAGTGATATAACCATGTGTCGGTAGTGGTATAACAATATTTCAGTGATATAACCATATTTCAGTAGTGGTATAACAATATTTCAGTGATATAACCATGTTTCAGTAGTGGTATAAGAATATTTCAGTGATATAACCATGTTTCAGTAGTGTTATCACAGTTTTTCAGTGATAACACCATTTTTTAGTTGTGTTATAACAGCATTTCAGTGATATAACCATATTTCAGTAGTGGTATAACAGTGTTTCAGGGATATAACCATATTTCAGTAGTGGTATAACAATATTTCAGTGATATAACCATGTTTCAGTAGTGGTATAACAATATTTCAGTGATATAACCATATTTCAGGAGTGTTATAACAATATATTAGTGATATATCCTATGCAGTAGTGTTATAACAATATTTCAGTGACATAACCATGTGTCAGTAGTGGTATAATAATATTTCAGTGATATAACCATATTTCAGTAGTGGTATAACAATATTTCAGTGATATAACCATGTTTCAGTAGTGGTATAACAATATTTCAGAGATATAACCATATTTCAATCGTGTTATAACAGTACTTCAGTGATATAACCATATTACAGTGGTGTTATAACAGTATTTTAGTGATATTACCATATTTCAGGATTGTTATAACATTATATTAGTGATATATCCATATGCATTAGTGTTATAACAATATTTCAGTGACATAACCATGTGTCAGTAGTGGTATAACAATATTTCAGTGATATAACCATATTTCAGGAGTGTTATAACAATATATTAGTGATATATCCTATGCAGTAGTGTTATAACAATATTTCAGTGACATAACCATGTGTCAGTAGTGGTATAACAATATTTCAGTGATATAACCATATTTCAGTAGTGGTATAACAATATTTCAGTGATATAACCATATTTCAGTAGTTGTATGAAAATATTTCAGTGATATAACCATGTTTCAGTAGTGGTATAACAATATTTCAGAGATATAACCATATTTCAATCGTGTTATAACAGTACTTCAGTGATATAACCATATTTCAGTGGTGTTATAACAGTATTTTAGTGATATTACCATATTTCAGGATTGTTATAACATTATATTAGTGATATATCCATATGCATTAGTGTTATAACAATATTTCAGTGACATAACCATGTGTCAGTAGTGGTATAACAATATTTCAGTGATATAACCATATTTTAGTAGTGGTATAACAATATTTCAGTGATATAACCATATTTCAGGAGTGGTATAACAATATTTCAGTGATATAACCATGTTTCAGTAGTGTTATAACAATATATTATTGATATATCCATATGCAGTAGTGTTATAACAATATATCATTGATATATCCATATGCAGTAGTGTTATAACGATATTTCAGTGACATAACCATGTTTGAGTAGTGGCATGAAAATATTTCAGTAATATAATCATATTTCAGTAGTGTCATAACAGCATTTAAGTGATATAACCATATTTCAGTAGTGTTATCAGAGTTTTTCAGTGATAACACCATTTTTTAGTTGTGTTATAACAATATTTCAGTGATATAACCATGTTTGAGCAGTGATATAACAATATTTCAGAGATATAACCATATTTCAACAGTGTTATAACAGTACTTCAGTGATATAACCATGCTTCAGTAGTAGTATAACAGTTTTTCAGTGATATAACCATATTTCAGTAGTAGTATAACAGTTTTTCAGTGATATAACCATATTTCAGTAGTGGTATAACAATATTTCAGTGATATAATCATATTTCAGTTGTTTTATAACAATATTTCAGTGATATGACCATATTTTAGTAGTGGTATAACAATATTGCAGTGATATAACCATTTTTCCGTAGTGGTATAACAATATTTCAGTGATATAACCATATTTTAGTAGTGGTATAACAATATTCCAGTGATATAACCATTTTTCCGTAGTGGCATAACAATATTTCAGTGATATAACCATATTTGAGTAGTGGTATAACAATATTTTAATGATATAACCATATTTCAGTAGTGGCATAACAATATTTCAGTGATATAACCATGTTTCAGTAGTGGTATAACAGTGTTTCAGTGATATAACCATATTTCAGTAGTGGTATAACAGTATTTTAGTGATATTACCATATTTCAGGATTGTTATAACATTATATTAGTGATATATCCATATGCATTAGTGTTATAACAATATTTCAATGATATAACCATATTTCAGGAGTGGTATAACAATATTTCAGTGATATAACCATGTTTCAGTGGTGTTATCACAGTTTTTCAGTGATAACACCATGTTTCAGTCGTGTTATAACAGCAATTCAGTGATATAACCATATTTTAGTAGTGGTATAACAATATTTCAGTGATATAACCATATTTCAATAGTGTTATAACAATATATTAGTGATATATCCTATGCAGTAGTGTTATAACAATATTTCAATGATATAACCATGTTTCAGTAGTGGTATAACAGCATTTCAGTGATATAACCATATTTCACTAGTGTTATAACAGGATTTCAGTGATATACCAATATTTTCGTAGTGTTATGACAATATTTCAATGATATAACCATGTTTCAGCAGTGGTATAACAATATTTCAGTGATATAACCATGTTTTAGTAGTGGTATAACAATATTTCAGTGATATAACCATATTTCAGGAGTGTTATAACAATATATTAGTGATATATCCTATGCAGTCGTGTTATAACAATATTTCAGTGACATAACCATGTGTCAGTAGTGGTATAACAATATTTCAGTGATATAACCATATTTTAGTTTTGGTATAACAATATTTCAATGATATAACCATATTTCAGTAGTGGTATAACAATATTTCAGTGATATAACCATATTTCAATAGTGTTATAACAATATATTAGTGATATATCCTATGCAGTAGTGTTATAACAATATTTCAGTGACATAACCATGTGTCAGTAGTGGTATAACAATATTTCAGTGGCATAACCATATTTCAGTAGTGGTATAACAATATTTCAGTGATATAACCATATTTCAGTAGTTGTATAACAATATTTCAGTGATATAACCATGTTTCAGTAGTGGTATAGCAATATTTCAGTGATATAAGCATATTTGAGTAGTGGTATAACAGTGTTCCAGCGATATAACCATATTTGAGTAGTGGTATGAGAATATTTTAGTGATATAACCATATTTTAGTAGTGGTATAACAATATTTCAGTGATATAACCATGTGTCAGTAGTGGTATAACAATATTTCAGTGATATAACCATGTGTCAGTAGTGGTATAACAATATTTCAGTGATATAACCATGTGTCGGTAGTGGTATAACAATATTTCAGTGATATAACCATGTTTCAGTAGTGGTATAAGAATATTTCAGTGATATAACCATGTTTCAGTAGTGTTATCACAGTTTTTCAGTGATAACACCATTTTTTAGTTGTGTTATAACAGCATTTCAGTGATATAACCATATTTCAGTAGTTGTATAACAATATTTCAGTGATATAACCATGTTTCAGTAGTGGTATAGCAATATTTCAGTGATATAAGCATATTTGAGTAGTGGTATAACAGTGTTCCAGCGATATAACCATATTTGAGTAGTGGTATGAGAATATTTTAGTGATATAACCATATTTTAGTAGTGGTATAACAATATTTCAGTGATATAACCATGTGTCAGTAGTGGTATAACAATATTTCAGTGATATAACCATGTGTCGGTAGTGGTATAACAATATTTCAGTGATATAACCATGTTTCAGTAGTGGTATAAGAATATTTCAGTGATATAACCATGTTTCAGTAGTGTTATCACAGTTTTTCAGTGATAACACCATTTTTTAGTTGTGTTATAACAGCATTTCAGTGATATAACCATATTTCAGTAGTGGTATAACAGTGTTTCAGGGATATAACCATATTTCAGTAGTGGTATAACAATATTTCAGTGATATAACCATGTTTCAGTAGTGGTATAACAATATTTCAGTGATATAACCATATTTCAGGAGTGTTATAACAATATATTAGTGATATATCCTATGCAGTAGTGTTATAACAATATTTCAGTGACATAACCATGTGTCAGTAGTGGTATAACAATATTTCAGTGATATAACCATATTTCAGTAGTTGTATGAAAATATTTCAGTGATATAACCATGTTTCAGTAGTGGTATAACAATATTTCAGAGATATAACCATATTTCAATCGTGTTATAACAGTACTTCAGTGATATAACCATATTTCAGTGGTGTTATAACAGTATTTTAGTGATATTACCATATTTCAGGATTGTTATAACATTATATTAGTGATATATCCATATGCATTAGTGTTATAACAATATTTCAGTGACATAACCATGTGTCAGTAGTGGTATAACAATATTTCAGTGATATAACCATATTTCAGTAGTGGTATAACAGTGTTTCAGGGATATAACCATATTTCAGTAGTGGTATAACAATATTTCAGTGATATAACCATGCTTCAGTAGTAGTATAACAGTTTTTCAGTGATATAACCATATTTCAGTAGTGGTATAGCAATATTTCAGTGATATAATCATATTTCAGTTGTGGTATAACAATATTTCAGTGATATAACCATATTTTAGTAGTGGTATAACAATATTCCAGTGATATAACCATTTTTCCGTAGTGGTATAACAATATTTCAGTGATATAATCATATTTCAGTTGTGGTATGACAATATTTCAGCGATATAACCATGTTTCAGTAGTGGTATAACAATATTCCAGTGATATAACCATTTTTCCGTAGTGGTATAACAATATTTCAGTGATATAACCATATTTGAGTAGTGGTATAACAATATTTTAATGATATAACCATATTTCAGTAGTGGCATAACAATATTTCAGTGATATAAGCATGTTTCAGTAGATTTGTAACAGTCTTTCAGTGATATAACCATATTTCAGTAGTGGTATAACAGTGTTTCAGTGATATAACCATATTTCAGCAGTGGTATAACAATATTTCAGTGATATAACCATGTTTCAGTAGTGGTATAACAATATTTCAGTGATATAACCATATTTCAGTAGTGGTATAACAGTATTTTAGTGATATTACCATATTTCAGGATTGTTATAACATTATATTAGTGATATATCCATATGCATTAGTGTTATAACAATATTTCAGTGACATAACCATATTTCAGGAGTGGTATAACAATATTTGAGTGATATAACCATGTTTCAGTAGTGGTATAACAATATTTCAGTGATATAACCATATTTCAATAGTGTTATAACAGTACT
Source organism: Lepturacanthus savala (assembly GCA_030544235.1). NCBI lineage: Eukaryota > Metazoa > Chordata > Actinopteri > Scombriformes > Trichiuridae > Lepturacanthus > Lepturacanthus savala. Next base: position 22,572,550 of record CM060477.1, on the reverse strand, counting down.
TCAGTGATATAAGCATATTTCAGTAGTGGTATGACAATATTTCAGTGATATAACCATATTTTAGTAGTGGTATAACAATATTTCAGTGATATAACCATATTTGAGTAGTGGTATAACAATATTTTAATGATATAACAATATTTCAGTAGTGGCATAACAATATTTCAGTGATATAAGCATGTTTCAGTAGATTTGTAACAGTCTTTCAGTGATATAACCATATTTCAGTAGTGGTATAACAGTGTTTCAGTGATATAACCATATTTCAGCAGTGGTATAACAATATTTCAGTGATATAACCATGTTTCAGTAGTGGTATAACAATATTTCAGTGATATAACCATATTTCAGTAGTGGTATAACAGTATTTTAGTGATATTACCATATTTCAGGATTGTTATAACATTATATTAGTGATATATCCATATGCATTAGTGTTATAACAATATTTCAGTGACATAACCATATTTCAGGAGTGGTATAACAATATTTCAGTGATATAACCATGTTTCAGTGGTGGTATAAGAATATTTCAGTGATATAACCATATTTCAGTAGTGTTATCACAGTTTTTCAGTGATAACACCATTTTTTAGTTGTGTTATAACAATATTTCAGTGACATAACCATGTGTCAGTAGTGGTATAACAATATTTCAGTGATATAACCATATTTCAGTAGTGGTATAACAATATTTGAGTGATATAACCATGTTTCAGGAGTGGTATAACAATATTTCAGTGATATAACCATATTTCAGGAGTGGTATAACAATATTTGAGTGATATAACCATGTTTCAGTAGTGGTATAACAGTATTTTAGTGATATTACCATATTTCAGGATTGTTATAACATTATATTAGTGATATATCCATATGCATTAGTGTTATAACAATATTTCAATGATATAACCATATTTCAGGAGTGGTATAACAATATTTCAGTGATATAACCATGTTTCAGTGGTGTTATCACAGTTTTTCAGTGATAACACCATGTTTCAGTCGTGTTATAACAGCAATTCAGTGATATAACCATATTTTAGTAGTGGTATAACAATATTTGAGTGATATAACCATGTTTCAGTAGTGGTATAACAATATTTCAGTGATATAACCATATTTCAATAGTGTTATAACAGTACTTCAGTGATATAAGCATATTTCAGTAGTGGTATGACAATATTTCAGTGATATAACCATATTTTAGTAGTGGTATAACAATATTTCAGTGATATAACCATATTTGAGTAGTGGTATAACAATATTTTAATGATATAACAATATTTCAGTAGTGGCATAACAATATTTCAGTGATATAACCATGTTTCAGTAGTGGTATAAGAATATTTCAGTGATATAACCATATTTCAGTAGTGTTATCACAGTTTTTCAGTGATAACACCATTTTTTAGTTGTGTTATAACAATATTTCAGTGACATAACCATGTGTCAGTAGTGGTATAACAATATTTCAGTGATATAACCATATTTCAGTAGTGGTATAACAATATTTCAGTGATATAACCATATTTTAGTAGTGGTATAACAATATTTCAGTGATATAACCATATTTCAGGAGTGGTATAACAATATATTAGGGATATATCCATATGCAGTAGTGTTATATCAGCATTTCAGTGATATAACCATATTTCAGTAGTGTTATAACAGGATTTCAGTGATATACCAATATTTTCGTAGTGTTATGACAATATTTCAATGATATAACCATATTTCAGGAGTGTTATAACAATATATTAGTGATATATCCTATGCAGTAGTGTTATAACAATATTTCAGTGATATAACCATATTTCAGGAGTGGTATAACAATATTTCAGTGATATAACCATATTTCAGGAGTGGTATAACAATATTTCAGTGATATAACCATATTTTAGTAGTGGTATAACAATATTTCAGTGATATAACCATATTTCAGGAGTGGTATAACAATATTTCAGTGATATAACCATATTTTAGTAGTGGTATAACAATATTTCAGTGATATAACCATATTTCAGGAGTGGTATAACAATATTTCAGTGATATAACCATATTTCAGGAGTGGTATAACAATATTTCAGTGATATAACCATGTTTCAGTAGTGTTATAACAATATATTATTGATATATCCATATGCAGTAGTGTTATAACAATATTTCAGTGACATAACCATGTTTCAGTAGTGGTATAACAATATTTCAGAGATATAATCATATTTCAGTAGTGTCATAACAGCATTTAAGTGATATAACCATATTTCAGTCGTGTTATCAGAGTTTTTCAGTGATAACACAATTTTTTAGTTGTGTTATAACAGCATTTCAGTGATATAACCATGTTTGAGCAGTGATATAACAATATTTCAGAGATATAACCATATTTCAATAGTGTTATAACAGTACTTCAGTGATATAACCATGCTTCAGTAGTAGTATAACAGTTTTTCAGTGATATAAGCATATTTCAGTAGTGGTATAACAATATTTCAGTGATATAACCATGCTTCAGTAGTAGTATAACAGTTTTTCAGTGATATAAGCATATTTCAGTAGTGGTATGACAATATTTCAGTGATATAATCATATTTCAGTAGTGGTATAACAATATTTTAATGATATAACCATATTTCAGTAGTGGTATAACAATATTTCAGTGATATAACCATGTTTCAGTAGTGGTATAACAATATTTCAGTGATATAACCATATTTCAGTAGTGGTATAACAATATTTCAGTGATATAACCATGTTTCAGTAGTGGTATAACAATATTTCAGTGATATAACCATATTTCAGTAGTGGTATAACAATATTTCAGTGATATAACCATGTTTCAGTGGTGTTATAACAGTATTTTAGTGATATTACCATATTTCAGGATTGTTATAACATTATATTAGTGATATATCCATATGCATTAGTGTTATAACAATATTTCAGTGATATAACCATGTTTCAGTAGTGTTATAACAATATATCATTGATATATCCATATGCAGTAGTGTTATAACAATATTTCAGTGACATAACCATGTTTCAGCAGTGGCATAAAAATATTTCAGTGATATAATCATATTTCAGTAGTGTCATAACAGCATTTAAGTGATATAACCATATTTCAGTAGTGTTATCAGAGTTTTTCAGTGATAACACCATTTTTTAGTTGTGTTATAACAGCATTTCAGTGATATAACCATGTTTGAGCAGTGATATAACAATATTTCAGAGATATAACCATATTCCAATAGTGTTATAACAGTACTTCAGTGATATAACCATATTTCAATAGTAGTATAACAGTTTTTCAGTGATATAACCATATTTCAGTAGTAGTATAACAGTTTTTCAGTGATATAACCATATTTCAGTAGTGGTATGACAATATTTCAGTGATATAATCATATTTCAGTAGTGGTATAACAATATTTCAGTGATATAACCATATTTTAGTAGTGGTATAACAATATTCCAGTGATATAACCATGTTTCAGTAGTGGTATAACAATATTTCAGTGATATAACCATATTTCAGTAGTGGTATAACAATATTTTAATGATATAACCATATTTCAGTAGTGGTATAACAATATTTCAGTGATATAACCATGTTTCAGTAGTGGTATGAGAATATTTCAGTGATATAACCATATTTCATTAGTGGTATAACAATATTTCAGTGATATAACCATGTTGCAGTAGTGATATAACAATTTTTCAGAGATATAACCATGTTTCAATAGTGTTATAACAGTACTTCAGTGATATAACCATATTTTAGTCGTGTTATAACAATATATTAGTGATATATCCATATGCAGTAGTGTTATAACAATATTTCAGTGACATAACCATGTTTCAGCAGTGGCATAAAAATATTTCAGTGATATAATCATATTTCAGTAGTGTCATAACAGCATTTAAGTGATATAACCATATTTCAGTAGTGTTATCAGAGTTTTTCAGTGATAACACCATTTTTTAGTTGTGTTATAACAGCATTTCAGTGATATAACCATGTTTGAGCAGTGATATAACAATATTTCAGAGATATAACCATATTCCAATAGTGTTATAACAGTACTTCAGTGATATAACCATATTTCAATAGTAGTATAACAGTTTTTCAGTGATATAACCATATTTCAGTAGTAGTATAACAGTTTTTCAGTGATATAACCATATTTCAGTAGTGGTATGACAATATTTCAGTGATATAATCATATTTCAGTAGTGGTATAACAATATTTCAGTGATATAACCATATTTTAGTAGTGGTATAACAATATTCCAGTGATATAACCATGTTTCAGTAGTGGTATAACAATATTTCAGTGATATAACCATATTGCAGTAGTGGTATAACAATATTTCAGTGATATAACCATGTTTCAGTAGTGGTATGAGAATATTTCAGTGATATAACCATATTTCATTAGTGGTATAACAATATTTCAGTGATATAACCATGTTGCAGTAGTGATATAACAATTTTTCAGAGATATAACCATATTTCAATAGTGTTATAACAGTACTTCAGTGATATAACCATATTTTAGTCGTGTTATAACAATATATTAGTGATATATCCATATGCAGTACTGTTATAACAATATTTCAGTGATATAACCATATTTCAGGAGTGGTATAACAATATTTCAGTGATATAACCATGTTTCAGTAGTGTTATACAATATATTATTGATATATCCATATGCAGTAGTGTTATAACAATATTTCAGGGACATAACCATGTTTCAGTAGTGGCATACAAATATTTCAGTGATATAATCATATTTCAGTAGTGTTATCAGAGTTTTTCAGTGATAACACCATTTTTTAGTTGTGTTATAACAGCATTTCAGTGATATAACCATGTTTGAGCAGTGATATAACAATATTTCAGAGATATAACCATATTTCAATAGTGTTATAACAATATTTCAGTGATATAACCATGTTTCAGTAGTGTTATCACAGTTTTTCAGTGATAACACCATGTTTTAGTTGTGTTATAACAGCATTTCAGTGATATAACCATATTTCAGGAGATTTGTAACAGTCTTTCAGTGATATAACCATATTTCAGTAGTGGTATAACAATATTTCAGTGATATAACTGTTATAACAGTTATAGTACTGCTTCAGCAGTAGTATAACAGTTTTTCAGTGATATAACTATGTTTCAGTAGTGGTATAAGAGTGTTTCAGTGATATAACGATATTTTAGTAGTGGACTAACAATATTTCAGTGATATAACCATGTGTCAGTAGTGGTATAACAATATTTCAGTGATATAACCATGTTTCAGTAGTGGTATAACAATATTTCAATGATATATCCATGTTTCAGTAGTGGTATAGTAGTATTTCAGTGATATAACCATATTTCAATAGTGTTATATCAGCATTTCAGTGATATTACCATATTTCAGGATTCTTATAACATTATATTAGTGATATATCCATATGCATTAGTGTTATAACAATATTTCAGTGACATAACCATGTGTCAGTAGTGGTATAACAATATTTCAGTGATATAACCATGTTTCAGTAGTGTTATAACAATATATTATTGATATAACCATATTTCAGTAGTGGTATAACAATATTTCAGTGATATAACTATATTTTAGTAGTGGTATAACAATATTTCAGTGATATAACCATATTTTAGTTGTGGTATAACAATATTTCAGTGATATAACCATGTTTCAGTAGTGTTATAACAATATATTATTGATATAACCATATTTCAGTAGTGGTATAACAATATTTCAGTGATATAACTATATTTTAGTAGTGGTATAACAATATTTCAGTGATATAACCATATTTCAATAGTGTTATCACAGTTTTTCAGTGATAACACCATTTTTTAGTTGTGTTATAACAACATTTCAGTGATATAACCATATTTTAGTAGTGGAATAACAATATTTTAGTGATATAACCATATTTGAGTGGTGGTATAACAATATTTTAGCGATATAACCATATTTTAGTAGTGGTATGACAATATTTCAGTGATATAAACATATTTAAGTAGTGGTATAACAATATTTCAGTGATATAATCATATTTCAGGAGTGGTATAACAATTTCAGTGATGTAACCATATTTTAGTAGTGGTATAACAATATTTCAATGATATAACAATATTTTAGTAGTGTTATAACAATATTTCAGTAATATAACCAAGTTTCAGTAGTGGTATAACAATATTTCAATGATATAACCATATTTTAGTAGTGTTATAACTATATTTCAGTGATAAAACCATATTTCAGTAGTTTTATAACAATATTTCAGTGATATAACCATGTTTCAGTGGTGTTATCACAGTTTTTCAGTGATAACACCATGTTTCAGTCGTGTTGTAACAGCAATTCAGTGATATAACCATATTTTAGTCATGTTATAACAATATATTAGTGACATATCCACATGCAGTCGTGTTATAACAATTTTTCAGTGATATAACCATGTGTCAGTAGTGGTATAACAATATTTCAGTAATATAACCATGTTTCAGTAGTGGTATAACAATATTTCAGTGATATAACCATGTTTCAGTAGTGGTATAACAATATTTCAGTAATATAACCATGTTTCAGTAGTGGTATAACAATATTTCAGTGATATAACCATGTTTCAGTAGTGGTATAACAATATTTCAATGATATATCCATGTTTCAGTAGTGGTATAACAGTATTTCAGTGATATAACCATATTTCAGTAGTGTTATATCAGCATTTCAGTGATATAACCATATTTTCGTAGTGTTATGACAATGATATAACCATGTTTCAGTCGTGGTATTTTAGTAGTGTTATAACTATATTCCAGTGATAAAACCATATTTCAGTAGTGTTATAACAGTATTTCAGTGATATAACCATGTTTCAGTGGTGTTATCACAGTTTTTCAGTGATAACACCATGTTTCAGTCGTGTTATAACAGCAATTCAGTGATATAACCATATTTTAGTCGTGGTATAACAATATTTTAATGATATAACCATGTTTCAGTAGTGGTATAAGAATATTTCAGTGATATAACCATATTTCAGTAGTGGTATAACAATATTTTAATGATATAACCATGTTTCAGTAGTGGTATAACAATATTTCAGTGATATAAACATATTTAAGTAGTGGTATAACAATATTTCAGTGATATAAACATATTTAAGTAGTGGTATAACAATATTTCAGTGATATAAACATATTTAAGTAGTGGTATAACAAGCTTTTCCAAATCTTGCTGAGACATAAGGCCTTTAATCCTTGATATATTCTTCAGGTGGTAGTAGGCTGACTTTGTAACGTTTTTTATGTGACTATTGAAATTCAAGTCTGAGTCCATAACTACACCCAGATTTCTAGCTTGGTTTGTAGGCTTTAACATTGCTGATTGAAGATGAGCGCTGACTTTCAATCGTTCTGCCTTGGCTCCAAAAACAATTACCTCAGTTTTATCTTTGTTTAATTGGAGAAAGTTCTGGCGCATCCAATCATTAATTTGTTCAATGCATTTACTCAGTGTTTGTATTGGATTATGATCTCCTGGTGATATACTGATGTAAATTTGTTTGTCATCTGCATAATTATGGTAACTTATTTTATTTTCTTTCATAATCTTATTTCAGTAGTGTTATAACAGTATTTCAGTGATATAACCATGTTTCAGTGGTGTTATCACAGTTTTTCAGTGATAACACCATGTTTCAGTCGTGTTATAACAGCAATTCAGTGATATAACCATATTTTAGTCGTGTTATAACAATATATTAGTGATATATCCATATGCAGTAGTGTTATAACAATTTTTCAGTGATATAACCATGTGTCAGTAGTGGTATAACAATATTTCAGTGATATAACCATGTTTCATCAGTGGTATAACAATATTTCAGTAATATAACCATGTTTCAGTAGTGGTATAACAATATTTCAGTGATATAACCATGTTTCAGTAGTGGTATAACAATATTTCAATGATATATCCATGTTTCAGTAGTGGTATAGCAGTATTTCAGTGATATAACCATATTTCAATAGTGTTATATCAGCATTTCAGTGATATTACCATATTTCAGGATTCTTATAACATTATATTAGTGATATATCCATATGCATTAGTGTTATAACAATATTTCAGTGACATAACCATGTGTCAGTAGTGGTATAACAATATTTCAGTGATATAACCATATTTCAGGAGTGGTATAACAATATTTCAGTGATATAACCATATTTCAGGAGTGGTATCACAATATTTCATTGATATAACCATATTTTAGTAGTGGTATAACAATATTTCAGTGATATAACCATATTTCAGGAGTGGTATAACAATATTTCAGTGATATAACCATATTTCAGGAGTGGTATAACAATATTTCAGTGATATAACCATATTTTAGTTGTGGTATAACAATATTTCAGTGATATAACCATGTTTTAGTAGTGGTATAACAATATTTCAGTGATATAACCATATTTCAGGAGTGGTATAACAATATTTCAGTGATATACCCATGTTTCAGGAGTGGTATAACAATATTTCAGTGATATAACCATATTTCAGTAGTGGTATAGCAATATTTCAGTGATATAACTATATTTTAGTAGTGGTATAACAATATTTCAGTGATATAACCATATTTTAGTTGTGGTATAACAATATTTCAGTGATATAACTATATTTTAGTAGTGGTATAACAATATTTCAGTGATATAACCATGTTTAAGTAGTGGTATAACAGTATTTCAGTGATATAACCATATTTCAGTAGTGTTATATCAGCATTTCAGTGATATAACCATATTTCAGTAGTGTTATAAGAGCATTTCAGTGATATACCAATATTTTCGTAGTGTTATGACAATATTTCAATGATAGAACCATGTTTCAGTAGTGTTATCACAGTTTTTCAGTGATAACACCATTTTTTAGTTGTGTTATAACAGCATTTCAGTGATATAACCATATTTCAGTAGTGGTATAACAGTGTTTCAGTGATATAACCATATTTCAGTAGTGGTATAACAGTGTTTCAGTGATATAACCATATTTCAGTAGATTTATAACAGTGTTTCAGTGATTTACCATGCTTCAGTAGTAGTATATCAGTTTTTCAGTGATATAACCATATTTCAGTAGAAGTATAACAGTTTTTCAGTGATATAACCATATTTCAGTAGTGGTATAACAATATTTCAGTGATATAAACATATTTCAGTAGTGGTATGACAATATTTCAGTGATATAATCATATTTCAGTTGTGGTATAACAATATTTCAGTGATATAACCATATTTGAGTAGTGGTATGACAATATTTCAGTGATATAACCATGTTTCAGTAGTGGTATAAGAATATTTCAGTGATATAACCATATTTCAGTAGTGTTATCACAGTTTTTCAGTGATAACACCATTTTTTAGTTGTGTTATAACAACATTTTAGTGATATAACCATATTTCAGTAGATTTGTAACAGTCTTTCAGTATTTCAGCGGTGTTATAACAGTACTTCAGTGATATAACCATATTTTAGTCGTGTTATAACAATATATTAGTGATATATCCATATGCAGTAGTGTTATATCAGCATTTCAGTGATATAACCATATTTCAGTAGTGTTATAACAGGATTTCAGTGATATACCAATATTTTCGTAGTGTTATGAAAATATTGGTATAACAATATTTCAGTGATATAACCATGTTTCAGTAGTGGTATAACAATATTTCAGTGATATAACCATGTTTCAGTAGTGTTATAACAATATATTATTGATATAACCATATTTCAGTAGTGGTATAACAATATTTCAGTGATATAATCATATTTCAGTAGTGTTATAACAATATTTCAGTGATATAACCATGTTTCAGTAGTGGCATAACAGTATTTCTGTGATATAACCATATTTCAGTAGTGGTATAACAATATTTCAGTGATATAATCATATTTCAGTAGTGTTATAACAATGTTTCAGTGATATAACCATGTTTCAGTAGTGGTATAACAATATTTCAGTGATATAACCATGTTTCAGTAGTGGCATAACAGCATTTAAATAGCATATGTCAGTAGTGTTATCAGTTATTCAGTGATAACACCAGGTTTTAGTTGTGTTATAACAGCATTTCAGTGATATAGCCATATTTCAGTAGTAGTATAACAGTTTTTCAGTGATATAACCATATTTCAGTAGTGGTATAACAATATTTCAGTGATATAACCATATTTCAGTAGTGGTATAACAATATTTCAGTGATATAACCATATTTCAGGAGTGGTATAACAATATTTCAGTGATATAACCATATATTAGTAGTGGTATAACAGCATTTCAGTGATATAACCATATTTCAGTAGTGGTATAACAATATTTCAGTGATATAACCATATATTAGTAGTGGTATAACAGTTTTTCAGTGATATAACCATATTTCAGTAGTGGTATAACAATATTTCAGTGATATAACCATATTTCAGTAGTGGTATAACAGTGTTTCAGTGATATAACCATATTTCAGTAGTGGTATAACAGTGTTTCAATGATATAACCATATTTTACTAGTGGTATAACAATATTTCAGTGATATAACCATATTTCAGTAGTGTTACAACAGCATTTCAGTGATATAACCATATTTCAGTAGTGGTATAACAATATTTCAGTGATATAACCATATTTTAGTTTTGGTATAACAATATTTCAGTGATATAACCATATTTCAGGAGTGGTATAACAATATTTCAGTGATATAACCATGTTTCAGTAGTGGTATAACAGTATTTCAGTGATATAACCATATTTCAGTAGTGCTACAACAGCATTTCAATGATATAAGCATATTTCATTAGTGGTATAACAATATTTCAGTGATATAACCATGTTTCAGTAGTGGTATTACAATATTTCAGTGATATGACCATATTTCAGTAGTGTTACAATAGCATTTTTGTGATATAACCATATTTCAGTGGTGTTATAACAGTATTTTAGTGATTACAGTATTACAGTGTTATCACAGTTTTTCAGTGATAACACCATATTTTAGTAGTAGTATAACAGTATTTCAGTGATATAACCATATTTCAGTAGTGTTATGACAGTGCTTCAGTGATAACACCATGTTTCAGTGGCGTCATAACAGTATTTTAGTGATATTTCCATATTTCAATAGTGTTATAACAATATTTCAGTGATATAACCATGCTTCAGTAGTGGTATGACAATATTTCAGTGATACAACCATGTTTCAGTAGTGGTATAAAAATATATTAGTGATATATCCATATGCAATAGTGTTATAACAATATTTCAGTGATATAAACATATTTCAGTAGTGTTCTAACAGTACTTCATTGATACAACCATATTTCAGTAGTGTTATAACAGTGATATATATTCAGTGATATAACCATATTTTATTAGTGGTATAACAATATTTCAGTGATATAACCATGTTTCAGTAGTGTTATAACAATATTTTAGTGATATAACCATATTTTAGTTTTGGTATAACAATATTTCAGTGATATAACCATATTTCAATAGTGTTATAACAATATATTAGTGATATATCCATATGCAGTAGTGTTATAACAATATTTCAGTGATATAAACATATTTCAGTAGATTTATAACAGTATTTCAGTCATATAACCATGTTTCAGTAGTGGTGTAACTGTTTTTCAGTGATATAATCATATTTAAGTAGCGGTATAATAGTGTTTCAGTGATATAACCATATTTTAGTAGTGGTATAACAGTACCTCAGTTATATAACCATTTTTCAGTAGTGTTATAACAGTACTTCATTGATATAACCATGTTTCAGTAGTGGTATAACAATATTTCAGTGATATAACCATATTTTAGTAGTGTTATAACAGTACCTCAGTTATATAGCCATATTTCAGTAGTGTTATAACAGCATTTAAGTGATGTAACCATATTTCAGTAGTGTTATCACAGTTTTACAGCGATACCACCAGGTGTCAATAGTGGTATAACAATATTTCAGTGATATAACCATATTTCAGTGTTGTTATAACAGTATTTTAGTGATATAACCACATTTCAGTAGTGGTATAACAATATTTCAGTGATATAACCATGTTTCAGTAGTGTTATAACAGTACTTCAGTGATATAACCATATTTCAATAGTGTTATAACAATATTTCAGTGATATAACCATATTTCAGTAGTGTTATAACCGTATTTAAGTGATATAACCATGCTTCATAACAGTGATATAACCATATTTTAGTTTTGGTATAACAATATTTCAGTGATATAACCATATTTCAGTAGTGGTATAAGAATATTTCAGTGATATAACCATGTTTCAGTAGTGGTATTACAATATTTCAGTGATATGACCATATTTCAGTAGTGTTATCACAGTTTTTCAGTGATAACACCATATTTTAGTAGTGGTATAACAGTATTTCAGTGATATAACCATATTTCAGTAGTGTCATGACAGTGCTTCAGTGATAACACCATGTTTCAGTGGTGTCATAACAGTATTTTAGTGATATTACCATATTTCAATAGTGTTATAACAACATTTCAGTGATATAACCATGCTTCAGTAGTGGTATGACAATATTTCAGTTATACAACCATGTTTCAGTAGTGTTTCAACAGCATTTTAGTGATATAACCATATTTCAGTAGATTTATAACAGTGTTTCAGTGATAAAACCATATTTCAGTAGTGGTATAACAGTGTTTCAGTGATATAACAATATTTTAGTAGTGGTATAACAATATTTTAGTGATATAACCATATTTCAATAGTGTTATAACAATATATTAGTGATATATCCATATGCAGTAGTATTATAACAATATTTCAGTGATATAAACCTATTTCAGTAGAGTTATAACAGTATTTCAGTGATATAAACATATTTCAGTAGAGTTATAACAGTACTTCAGTGATATAACCATATCTCAGTAGTAGTATAACAGTTTTTCAGTGATATAACCATATTTCAGTAGTGGTATGACAGTGTTTCAGTGATATAATGATATTTTAGTAGTGGTATAACAATATTTCAGTGATATAACCATATTTCAGTAGTGGTATAAGAATATTTCAGTGATATAACCATGTTTCAGTAGTGGTATTACAATATTTCAGTGATATGACCATATTTCAGTAGTGTTATCACAGTTTTTCAGTGATAACACCATATTTTAGTAGTGGTATAACAGTATTTCAGTGATATAACCATATTTCAGTAGTGTCATGACAGTGCTTCAGTGATAACACCATGTTTCAGTGGTGTCATAACAGTATTTTAGTGATATTACCATATTTCAATAGTGTTATAACAACATTTCAGTGATATAACCATGCTTCAGTAGTGGTATGACAATATTTCAGTTATACAACCATGTTTCAGTAGTGTTTCAACAGCATTTTAGTGATATAACCATATTTCAGTAGATTTATAACAGTGTTTCAGTGATAAAACCATATTTCAGTAGTGGTATAACAGTGTTTCAGTGATATAACAATATTTTAGTAGTGGTATAACAATATTTTAGTGATATAACCATATTTCAATAGTGTTATAACAATATATTAGTGATATATCCATATGCAGTAGTATTATAACAATATTTCAGTGATATAAACCTATTTCAGTAGAGTTATAACAGTATTTCAGTGATATAAACATATTTCAGTAGAGTTATAACAGTACTTCAGTGATATAACCATATCTCAGTAGTAGTATAACAGTTTTTCAGTGATATAACCATATTTCAGTAGTGGTATGACAGTGTTTCAGTGATATAATGATATTTTAGTAGTGGTATAACAATATTTCAGTGATATAACCATATTTCAGTAGTGTTACAACAGCATTTTAGTGATATAACCATATTTCAGTAGTGTTACAATAGCATTTTTGTGATATAACCATATTTCAGTGGTGTTATAACAGTATTTTAGTGATATTACCATATTTCAGTAGTGTTATAACCATATTTCAGTGATATAACCATGCTTCAGTAGTGGTATGACAATATTTCAGTGATATAACCATATTTCAGTAGTGTTATAACAGTATTTCAGAGGTATAACCATATTTTAGTCATGTTATAACAATATATTAGTGATATATCCATATGCAGTAGTGTTATAACAACATTTCAGTGATATAACCATGTTTCAGTAGTGGCATAACAATATTTCAGTGATATAACCATATTTCAGTAGTGTTATAACAGTATTTAAGTGACATAACCATATTTCAGTAGTGTTATCAGTTATTCAGTGATAATACCATGTTTTCCTTGCGTTATAACAGCATTTCAGTGATATAACCATATTTCAGTAGTCATATAACAATATTTCAGTGATATAACCATATTTCAGTTGTGGTATAACAATATTTCAGTGATATAATCATATATTAGTAGTGGTATTACAATATTTCAGTGAAATAACCATATTTTAGTTTTGGTATAACAATATTTCAGTGATATAACGATATTTTAGTAGTGGTATAACAATATTTCAGTGATATAACCATGTGTCAGTAGTGTTATAACAGTACTTCATTGATACAACCATATTTCAGTAGTGTTATAACAGTACTTCAGTGATATAACCATATTTCAGTAGTGGTATAACAGTGTTTCAGTGATATAACCATATTTTAGTAGTGGTATAACAATATTTCAGTGATATAACCATATTTCAGTAGTGGTATAACAGTGTTTCAATGATATAACCATATTTTACTAGTGGTATAACAATATTTCAGTGATATAACCATATTTCAGTAGTGTTACAACAGCATTTCAGTGATATAACCATATTTCAGTAGTGGTATAACAATATTTCAGTGATATAACCATATTTTAGTTTTGGTATAACAATATTTCAGTGATATAACCATATTTCAGGAGTGGTATAACAATATTTCAGTGATATAACCATGTTTCAGTAGTGGTATAACAGTATTTCAGTGATATAACCATATTTCAGTAGTGCTACAACAGCATTTCAATGATATAAGCATATTTCATTAGTGGTATAACAATATTTCAGTGATATAACCATGTTTCAGTAGTGGTATTACAATATTTCAGTGATATGACCATATTTCAGTAGTGTTACAATAGCATTTTTGTGATATAACCATATTTCAGTGGTGTTATAACAGTATTTTAGTGATTACAGTATTACAGTGTTATCACAGTTTTTCAGTGATAACACCATATTTTAGTAGTGGTATAACAGTATTTCAGTGATATAACCATATTTCAGTAGTGTTATGACAGTGCTTCAGTGATAACACCATGTTTCAGTGGCGTCATAACAGTATTTTAGTGATATTTCCATATTTCAATAGTGTTATAACAATATTTCAGTGATATAACCATGCTTCAGTAGTGGTATAAAAATATATTAGTGATATATCCATATGCAATAGTGTTATAACAATATTTCAGTGATATAAACATATTTCAGTAGTGTTATAACAGTATTTCAGTGATATAAACATATTTCAGTAGAGTTATAACAGTATTTCAGTGATATAACCATGTTTCAGTAGTGTTCTAACAACCATATTTCAGTAGTGTTATAACAGTGATATATATTCAGTGATATAACCATATTTTATTAGTGGTATAACAATATTTCAGTGATATAACCATGTTTCAGTAGTGTTATAACAATATTTTAGTGATATAACCATATTTTAGTTTTGGTATAACAATATTTCAGTGATATAACCATATTTCAATAGTGTTATAACAATATATTAGTGATATATCCATATGCAGTAGTGTTATAACAATATTTCAGTGAAATAAACATATTTCAGTAGATTTATAACAGTATTTCAGTCATATAACCATGTTTCAGTAGTGGTGTAACTGTTTTTCAGTGATATAATCATATTTAAGTAGCGGTATAATAGTGTTTCAGTGATATAACCATATTTTAGTAGTGGTATAACAGTACCTCAGTTATATAACCATTTTTCAGTAGTGTTATAACAGTACTTCATTGATATAACCATGTTTCAGTAGTGGTATAACAATATTTCAGTGATATAACCATATTTTAGTAGTGTTATAACAGTACCTCAGTTATATAGCCATATTTCAGTAGTGTTATAACAGCATTTAAGTGATGTAACCATATTTCAGTAGTGTTATCACAGTTTTACAGCGATACCACCATGTGTCAATAGTGGTATAACAATATTTCAGTGATATAACCATATTTCAGTGTTGTTATAACAGTATTTTAGTGATATAACCACATTTCAGTAGTGGTATAACAATATTTCAGTGATATAACCATATTTCAGTGTTGTTATAACAGTATTTTAGTGATATAACCATATTTCAATAGTGTTATAACAATATTTCAGTGATATAACCATATTTCAGTAGTGTTATAACCGTATTTAAGTGATATAACCATGCTTCATAACAGTGATATAACCATATTTTAGTTTTGGTATAACAATATTTCAGTGATATAACCATATTTCAGTAGTGGTATAAGAATATTTCAGTGATATAACCATGTTTCAGTAGTGGTATTACAATATTTCAGTGATATGACCATATTTCAGTAGTGTTATCACAGTTTTTCAGTGATAACACCATATTTTAGTAGTGGTATAACAGTATTTCAGTGATATAACCATATTTCAGTAGTGTCATGACAGTGCTTCAGTGATAACACCATGTTTCAGTGGTGTCATAACAGTATTTTAGTGATATTACCATATTTCAATAGTGTTATAACAACATTTCAGTGATATAACCATGCTTCAGTAGTGGTATGACAATATTTAAGTTATACAACCATGTTTCAGTAGTGTTTCAACAGCATTTTAGTGATATAACCATATTTCAGTAGATTTATAACAGTGTTTCAGTGATAAAACCATATTTCAGTAGTGGTATAACAGTGTTTCAGTGATATAACAATATTTTAGTAGTGGTATAACAATATTTTAGTGATATAACCATATTTCAATAGTGTTATAACAATATATTAGTGATATATCCATATGCAGTAGTATTATAACAATATTTCAGTGATATAAACCTATTTCAGTAGAGTTATAACAGTATTTCAGTGATATAAACATATTTCAGTAGAGTTATAACAGTACTTCAGTGATATAATCATATCTCAGTAGTAGTATAACAGTTTTTCAGTGATATAACCATATTTCAGTAGTGGTATGACAGTGTTTCAGTGATATAATGATATTTTAGTAGTGGTATAACAATATTTCAGTGATATAACCATATTTCAGTAGTGTTACAACAGCATTTTAGTGATATAACCATATTTCAGTAGTGTTACAATAGCATTTTTGTGATATAACCATATTTCAGTGGTGTTATAACAGTATTTTAGTGATATTACCATATTTCAGTAGTGTTATAACCATATTTCAGTGATATAACCATGCTTCAGTAGTGGTATGACAATATTTCAGTGATATAACCATATTTCAGTAGTGTTATAACAGTATTTCAGAGGTATAACCATATTTTAGTCATGTTATAACAATATATTAGTGATATATCCATATGCAGTAGTGTTATAACAACATTTCAGTGATATAACCATGTTTCAGTAGTGGCATAACAATATTTCAGTGATATAACCATATTTCAGTAGTGTTATAACAGTATTTAAGTGACATAACCATATTTCAGTAGTGTTATCAGTTATTCAGTGATAATACCATGTTTTCCTTGCGTTATAACAGCATTTCAGTGATATAACCATATTTCAGTAGTCATATAACAATATTTCAGTGATATAACCATATTTCAGTTGTGGTATAACAATATTTCAGTGATATAATCATATATTAGTAGTGGTATTACAATATTTCAGTGAAATAACCATATTTTAGTTTTGGTATAACAATATTTCAGTGATATAACGATATTTTAGTAGTGGTATAACAATATTTCAGTGATATAACCATGTGTCAGTAGTGTTATAACAGTACTTCATTGATACAACCATATTTCAGTAGTGTTATAACAGTACTTCAGTGATATAACCATATTTCAGTAGTGGTATAACAGTGTTTCAGTGATATAACCATATTTTAGTAGTGGTATAACAATATTTCAGTGATATAACCATATTTCAGTAGTGGTATAACAGTGTTTCAATGATATAACCATATTTTACTAGTGGTATAACAATATTTCAGTGATATAACCATATTTCAGTAGTGTTACAACAGCATTTCAGTGATATAACCATATTTCAGTAGTGGTATAACAATATTTCAGTGATATAACCATATTTTAGTTTTGGTATAACAATATTTCAGTGATATAACCATATTTCAGGAGTGGTATAACAATATTTCAGTGATATAACCATATTTCAGTAGTGCTACAACAGCATTTCAATGATATAAGCATATTTCATTAGTGGTATAACAATATTTCAGTGATATAACCATGTTTCAGTAGTGGTATTACAATATTTCAGTGATATGACCATATTTCAGTAGTGTTACAATAGCATTTTTGTGATATAACCATATTTCAGTGGTGTTATAACAGTATTTTAGTGATTACAGTATTACAGTGTTATCACAGTTTTTCAGTGATAACACCATATTTTAGTAGTGGTATAACAGTATTTCAGTGATATAACCATATTTCAGTAGTGTTATGACAGTGCTTCAGTGATAACACCATGTTTCAGTGGCGTCATAACAGTATTTTAGTGATATTTCCATATTTCAATAGTGTTATAACAATATTTCAGTGATATAACCATGCTTCAGTAGTGGTATAAAAATATATTAGTGATATATCCATATGCAATAGTGTTATAACAATATTTCAGTGATATAAACATATTTCAGTAGTGTTATAACAGTATTTCAGTGATATAAACATTTTTCAGTAGAGTTATAACAGTATTTCAGTGATATAACCATGTTTCAGTAGTGTTCTAACAACCATATTTCAGTAGTGTTATAACAGTGATATATATTCAGTGATATAACCATATTTTATTAGTGGTATAACAATATTTCAGTGATATAACCATGTTTCAGTAGTGTTATAACAATATTTTAGTGATATAACCATATTTTAGTTTTGGTATAACAATATTTCAGTGATATAACCATATTTCAATAGTGTTATAACAATATATTAGTGATATATCCATATGCAGTAGTGTTATAGCAATATTTCAGTGATATAAACATATTTCAGTAGATTTATAACAGTATTTCAGTCATATAACCATGTTTCAGTAGTGGTGTAACTGTTTTTCAGTGATATAATCATATTTAAGTAGCGGTATAATAGTGTTTCAGTGATATAACCATATTTTAGTAGTGGTATAACAGTACCTCAGTTATATAACCATTTTTCAGTAGTGTTATAACAGTACTTCATTGATATAACCATGTTTCAGTAGTGGTATAACAATATTTCAGTGATATAACCATATTTTAGTAGTGTTATAACAGTACCTCAGTTATATAGCCATATTTCAGTAGTGTCATAACAGCATTTAAGTGATGTAACCATATTTCAGTAGTGTTATCACAGTTTTACAGCGATACCACCATGTGTCAATAGTGGTATAACAATATTTCAGTGATATAACCATGTTTCAATAGTGTTTTAACAGTGTTTCAGTGATAACACCATATTTCAGTGTTGTTATAACAGTATTTTAGTGATATAACCACATTTCAGTAGTGGTATAACAATATTTCAGTGATATAACCATGTTTCAGTAGTGTTATAACAGTACTTCAGTGATATAACCATATTTCAATAGTGTTATAACAATATTTCAGTGATATAACCATATTTCAGTAGTGTTATAACCGTATTTAAGTGATATAACCATGCTTCATAACAGTGATATAACCATATTTTAGTTTTGGTATAACAATATTTCAGTGATATAACCATATTTCAGTAGTGGTATAAGAATATTTCAGTGATATAACCATGTTTCAGTAGTGGTATAACAGTATTTCAGTGATATAACCATGTTTCAGTAGTGGTATTACAATATTTCAGTGATATGACCATATTTCAGTAGTGTTATCACAGTTTTTCAGTGATAACACCATATTTTAGTAGTGGTATAACAGTATTTCAGTGATATAACCATATTTCAGTAGTGTCATGACAGTGCTTCAGTGATAACACCATGTTTCAGTGGTGTCATAACAGTATTTTAGTGATATTACCATATTTCAATAGTGTTATAACAACATTTCAGTGATATAACCATGCTTCAGTAGTGGTATGACAATATTTCAGTTATACAACCATGTTTCAGTAGTGTTTCAACAGCATTTTAGTGATATAACCATATTTCAGTAGATTTATAACAGTGTTTCAGTGATAAAACCATATTTCAGTAGTGGTATAACAGTGTTTCAGTGATATAACAATATTTTAGTAGTGGTATAACAATATTTTAGTGATATAACCATATTTCAATAGTGTTATAACAATATATTAGTGATATATCCATATGCAGTAGTGTTATAACAATATTTCAGTGATATAAACCTATTTCAGTAGAATTATAACAGTATTTCAGTGATATAAACATATTTCAGTAGAGTTATAACAGTACTTCAGTGATATAACCATATCTCAGTAGTAGTATAACAGTTTTTCAGTGATATAACCATATTTCTGTAGTGGTATGACAGTGTTTCAGTGATATAATGATATTTTAGTAGTGGTATAACAATATTTCAGTGATATAACCATATTTCAGTGATATAACCATATTTTATTAGTGGTATAACAATATTTCAGTGATATAACCATGTTTCAGTAGTGTTATAACAATATTTTAGTGATATAACCATATTTTAGTTTTGGTATAACAATATTTCAGTGATATAACCATATTTCAGGAGTGGTATAACAATATTTCAGTGATATAACCATATTTCAGTAGTGTTATAACAGTACCTCAGTTATATAGCCATATTTCAGTAGTGTCATAACAGCATTTAAGTGATGTAACCATATTTCAGTAGTGTTATCACAGTTTTACAGCGATACCACCATGTGTCAATAGTGGTATAACAATATTTCAGTGATATAACCATATTTCAGTGTTGTTATAACAGTATTTTAGTGATATAACCACATTTCAGTAGTGGTATAACAATATTTCAGTGATATAACCATGTTTCAGTAGTGTTATAACAGTACTTCAGTGATATAACCATATTTCAGTAGTGGTATAACAATATTTCAGTGATATTACCACATTTTAGTAGTGGTATAATAATATTTCAGTGATATAACCATATTTCTGTAGTGTTACAACATTTCAGTGATATAACCATATTTCAGTAGTGTTATAACAGTGTTTCAGTGATAACACCACGTTTCAGTGGTGTTATAACAGTATTTTAGTGATATTACCATATTTCAATAGTGTTATAACCGTATTTAAGTGATATAACCATGCTTCATAACAGTGATATAACCATATTTTAGTTTTGGTATAACAATATTTCAGTGATATAACCATATTTCACTAGTGGTATAAGAATATTTCAGTGATATAACCATGTTTCAGTAGTGGTATAACAGTATTTCAGTGATATAACCATATTTCAGTAGTGCTACAACAGCATTTCAATGATATAAGCATATTTCATAAGTGGTATACCAGTATTTCAGTCATATAACCATATTTCAGTTGATTTATAATAGTGTTTCAGTGATATAACCATATTTCACTCATCTTAAAACAGTGTTTCAGTGATATAACCATATTTCACTCATCTTAAAACAGTGTTTCAGTGATATAACCATATTTCACTCATCTTAAAACAGTATTTCAGTGATATAACCATATTTCATTAGTGTTATAACAATATTTCTGTGATATAACCACATTTCAGTAGTGTTATAACACCATTTCAGTGAGATAATATTTCAATAGTGTTATAACAGAATTTCAATGTGTATTCTTGCATCAGTTGGTTCATTTTAAGCCGAAGCATCTCTTATGTGTGTGAAGGGTAAATTGTGCATCTGTACAAGGTAACATTTAAATTACATCCCATCTGTCACCTCATACATATGCATGCAGAATCACATTCTCACACACTCAAGGCCTTGGTTACTTCTCTCTCCTGTACTTTTGAGTTCTCAGCTGAACATAGACAGAACGTCTTGCAGAGCTGTGAAGAAAATACTTTAAATTCAAGGAGAATTATAGATGTAAACACCTGCAAACACACTCTTCTTCTTCTCCCTCTCTCCCCAGTACTCTCGTTCTCTGTTTTGCTTCATTGTGGATGCTTTTATCCCTGGCTTATTGCCATATGAATATGCAATATGATCCTCTCTCGATCCCTGTGGGGTATCTTCTCCCTCGTCTCTGCTCTGCCGCCTCTGCAGGGAGGCAAGAGGTCAGAGGTCATGAAGCTGTACAACCTGGGACTGCTGCAGGTTCAGTGCCTTACTTAACAGCCCCTTAGCTGGACTGTTTCCTTTTTAATTTACAGGTTCTATATGGAACAATTCAATAAACTAATTTTAGTTTGTTCCTATTTCTTAACAAAAATGTAATGCCAGTAATACCAGTGATAAATTCAACTGCGTCTTAAAACTGTTTTCTTAAATAAGTTAAAATTATTTGACTTTTTATCTTAATGGTGTCTTTTTTATCTCACAATTCTGACTTTTTATCTCATATTATGGACTTTTTTTATCTCAAAATCTTTGAAAAACTCAAATACCAATAAATTAAAATGATCTGCCAATGGAATAAGATAAATCAAGATAATTCTAATCAATATTGGACTAATTGTACTAAATACAAGATATTGTTCCCTGATAAGATTTGATTTTTGCACTGTGAGACAAACGTTCCAGTTTCTTCCCAGAAATGTGAAGTCAGTCTGAATCGTTTAGGGCTCAGGAGATAAAATATTTACAGTTTAGATTAGTAAATGGTTTGTAAGATAGGAGATAACTTCACCTGCTGCCTAAAACAGCAAATATTGGTCAGTGACTATTTGTTTTAAATTGAAATCTAACAGAATGATTGAATATGGAATAATTGAATCATCATATTGTTGAAATTGCACGTTTTTCTTGTCATCTCTCTTGCTTTGTAAATTTAAGATTCATTTATAATGTAAATATGTATAATCTATAAAAAGAGGAGAAAGGGTCTTTCTTTTTATACATACATTTTTAAAGGTCTGGCCCACTTGTGATTAAATTGTGCTGAATGTGGCCCATCAACTAAAGTGAGTTTGACTCCCCTGATGATGAACATTTAAGGTTTGGATGAAGATAAATGTGAATTAGGATGTATGTGTATGTTCAAACATAAAATATTAGATACAATCTATGGGAAAAATATGTTTATCTTATTAAATTCAACTAGACATCAAATGCTCTATGTACTTGTGCTTTTAAAGGGAAGATATATGATGTGGCTGTTTCTGAAAAGCCAAAATACTCCTAACCTCATCCTGCGTTAAGATATTGTGATACGAATTGTTGATACACACATAATTGTGCACGTGCACACTCACATGTGCACCACCAACAGCTGTCAGACCAATTCCACCACTCCGTCCCTCTGCTCTGGTGATTCATTGCACCTCTGGTAGATTTCAAGCTCAGTGGAGACTTCCCTGTCTGTTGTTTGAGATAAGTATATGAGTACATATCTCTCTGTGTAGCTGTGTGTGCGTGTTTGATTCACTTGTCATCTTCAGAACTTTCTGAGCATTCAGCCAATAGTACAGCTGTCTAAACGGCACATAGTTTCTGAACATGATAAAACGACAGCAAAGTGGCATCACATCAGTGTTTCACAGTTTCTGTAACTGTAAAGTTTGAGGTTCATGATGGAAATGACAGAAAGACAGACTTTGATTGTTGATTCATTTCATTGTTGATAATTATTTTGTCTATAAAACGTTAACTTTAAAAATTTTAAAATGACAATCACAGTTTCCTAAAGCTTAAGAGTTTCTTTAGTCTTCTATAATAGTAAATGAATGATATTTGGGTTGTGGACAAAAAATGTTTGAATCTTCACCTTTGGAAAACACTGATCGACATTTTACACCATTTTATGAACCAGACAACTAATTGATTAATAATTTTAATGATCAATAGATTAATCTACTATCACAATAGTTGTTAGTTGCAGCTCTAAAAAATGCAATTGTAAAAATCCATATATTTTCATTAAAAATGATGATTCACAAACACAATATCTAATCAAATCCTGAATAACAATTTCATGAGAGCTAGAATGATGGCCAGGTAATCGATTACGTGCCAACTTTTACATTAATCACCAACTATTTTGACAATGGATTAATGGATTAGGGTAACTATTAAGAAGAAAATGTCCAAATTATCTGGCATCCGGTTCCACCTTTCCAAATCTGAGTATTTTCTGGTTTCTTTAGTCTTTTATAACAGTGAAGTGGTGATGTTGTGTTGTGGACTGTTGATCTACACAAAAAAGACATTTTAGGTTGAATCTTCAGTTTCAGGAAACACTGATCAGTGTTTTACACCATTTTATGAACCAAACAACTAAGAACGATTATTGATTTCAACAATTGATAGATTATTCAACCATCAGAATAGTCGTTAGTTGCAGCTATACTTAAGGCAACTTAATAAGAGATTTAGAAAATTTGTTAGAGCTTTAGTTTGGAATTTACAACACAGATTAATATCATATATCATTAATATAATATATATTTTCATCCTATTTTACTTTAGTGTAATTGTGTGATGTTTGAACTGATGTTGAACACATGGGATCATTGTCAGGCCTGAAAAATGACAGTTAGATAAAAATACAGACAAAGCATCTGAAGATCTTCCTGGAAAAGATCCTGTTGTGCAGAAGGATATCTGTTTCTCTCTCTCTCTCTCTCTCTCTCTCTCTCTCTCTCTCTCTCTCTCTCTCTCTGTGCGTGTGCGTGTGTGTCTTGTGGTTATAGACAGAGATGTATGGGATGGAACAGAAAACAATGTAGAAACCAAACAAGCACCGCTGCTGCAGGGAGAGATCTATACACAGCCTTAATTGATGACTGAGCAGTGTGTGTGTGTGTTTGTGTGTGAGAGTGTTGAAGGGAGTAGAGAGGGGGGAAAGAGAAGAAGGTGTTTGTCTCAAAGTGTGTGTGTGTGTGTGTGTGTGTGTGTGTGTGTGTGTGTGTGTGTGTGTGTGTGTGTGTGTGTGTGTGTGTGTGTGTGTGGTGTGTGCATGTGTTATTGATGTATAGCGTTGCTCTCTCCAGACCTAGGCTCAATAAGCTCTGACTTCAAACAAACAGCAGCTGCTGCACACAGGACATAAAAATAAATGAAGGGGAAGAAGAGGAGACGTGAGGAAGTGAGGAAGGGGTACTATAATGAGGAGAAGATGATGAGGGGAACATTAGAAAATGAGGGAGGACTGGAAAATGGGAATCGAGAAGGAAAATATGAATGATGACCATAGCTCATTGTTTTCAAATAAGCACAGAACAGATGTTTTAGTCTCACACACAGAAAGTTACTCAGTAAAAACTAATTCATGTAATTCTGTGTGAATTTGACAGCGATTAAAACAAATGAATAAATACTGTGATTTCAGGTGTATTTACAGTATTAGGTGATTAACTACAGTGCAGATGGATAACAGAAGGAACTAATACACATCAGGACAGGATTAAGTATTCACAACCTTTGCTCAATACTTTGATGATGCACCTTTGGCAGCAATTACAGCCTCAAGTCTTTTTGAATATGATGCCACCAGCTTGCCACACCTATCTTTGGGCAGTTTTGTCCATTCCTCCTTGCAGCACCTCTCAAGCTCCATCAAGTTGGATGGGTTGGTGCACAGCCACTTTCAGATCTCTCCAGAGATGTTCAATTGGATCCAAGTTTGGGCTCTGGCTGGGCCACTCAAGGACATTCACAGAGTTGTCCTGAAGCCACTTCTTTGATATTGGCTGTGTGCTTAGGGTCATTGTCCTGCTGAAAGATGAACGCCCCAGTCTGAGGTCAAGAGCTCTGGAGCAGGTTTTCATCCAGGATGTCTCTGTACATTGTTGCATTCATCCTTCCCTCTATCCTGACTATTCTCCCAGTTCCTGCTGCTGAAAAACATCCCCATGCATGATGCTGCCACGACCATGCTTCACTGTAGGGATGGTATTGGCCCGGTGATGAGCGGTGCCTGGTTTCCTGCAAACATGATGCCTGACATTCACACCAAAGAGTTCAATCTTTGTCTCATCAGATCAGAGAATGTTGTTACACATGGTCTGAGAGTCCTTCAGGTGCCAGTTGTCAAACTCCAGGTGGGCTGCCATGTGCCTTTTACTAAGGAGTGGCTTCCGTCTGGTCACTCTACCATACAGGCCTGATTGTTGGATTGATGCAGAAATGGGTGTCCTTCTGGAAGGTTCTCCTCTCTCCACAGAGGAACACTGGAGTTCTGTCAGAGTGACCATCGGGTTCTTAGTCACCTCCCTGACTTAGGCCCTTCACCCCCGATCGCTCAGTTTAGATGGCCGGCCAGCTCTAGGAAAAGTCCTGGTGGTTCTGAACTTCTTCCATTTACAGACGATGGAGGCCACTGTGCTGTGACCTTCAAAGCAGCAGAAATGTTTCTGTATCCTTCCCCAGATTTTTGCCTCAAGCAATCCTGTCTCGAAGGTCTACAGACAATTCCTTTGACTTCATGCTTTGTTTGTGTTCTGACATGCACTGTCAACTGTGGGACCTTATATAAACAAATCATGTCCAATCAACTGAATTTACCACAGTTGTAGAAACATCTCATGGATGATCAGTGGAAACAGGATGAACCTGAGCTCAATTTTTAGCTTCATGGCAAAGGCTGTGAATACTTATACACATGTGATTTCTTAATTTTTTTTTAATATGCAAAAACCTCAAAAAACACTTTTTTTCAAATTGTCATTATGGGATGTTGTGTGTAGAATTTTGACGAAAAACTGCATTGAATCCATTTTGGAATAAGGCTGTAACATAACAAAATGTGGAAAAAGCTGTGAATAATTTCCAGATGCACTGTATCCGAGTAGATTGCTTTATATTTTACAAAAAAATTACAGTAGTTGAAGTACTACTGTAGTAGTGAAGTATTACTTTATTATAATACAGTTAATCACTTAACACTGTAACTAGAACTGAAACCACAGTATTTAATTGATTTTTATTGTATAGTAAAGAAATATTGTGAACAGAAGTACAGTACTTGTACTGTAAAACATAATTACACTAGATTACTGGATAATTGCTGCCAGTTAGTGACCATACATTTTAGGGTTTTACAGTGTACAGAATGCAAATTCATTAAATTTGTTCTTAATCTTAATCCTTAATTTATGGTTTGACTGGTTTGTCTGTTGAATTGTTGATTGGTTGATTTTTTTTTTCACCCTTTTCATTATGTGTGTGTAATAAAGCGGTATATTACTGTAGTAAAATTGTTATTATATACATCAATTACAATAGAAAATAATGAATAAATTTAGAAATGTATACTTTTTTGTATACTAAATAGATAACTATTTGTATTTTTTAATGGACTTTTTTAATTTTGGATTTTGTAAACCTACTTCTAAACCCACTGTTTAAATTGTTTGAACTGAGACATTTTCCTTCAGGACAGAAAAATGCTTTTCTATAATTTTGTCAAGAACGGAAACACTTTATACATATTAAATAAGTGCTGCATCAACTTGTTTTCAGTCTGAGTTGCAGAGGTATATATATTGAAATTATTTTATTGTATTATGTCAAGCAAACGGTAGCTTTTATTGTAGTTTTTTTGAGTACTTGCACAATAATTATTTTGAGTTTGTACTTAAATACATTAGGATGGAATTACCTCCTTAAATTGTATTCAAAATGAAATCTAACCTAATTAATAACTCTAATATATAACACCCTTAATGGGATATATATCTTATCAAAGATATATAACTCCCAAAGATCAAGATTCAATTATCGCGTTATCTCAAGACAGCAAAGTATAAAGCCATTGGTTCAAGTGAACTTTGCTTCTTTTTCTCATCTCATCTCATCTTCTATACTCTCTTATTCCTCATTAGGGTCACAGGGGCTTCTTTTTCTATATAATATAATTTTACCTGGTCTGATCAAAGCATAATGTGGCGCGTTGATCAATCGTTTCATCTCCAGTGCTTTTGTTTCCCCTCAGTGAACCTGACTATAAAGGAAACATCACACTGAGCTGCTCTGTAGTCCAGATAAAGCTCTGAAGTCAAGATCTCCACAAAACAGTTTTCAGGGTCTCTGGATAACAACTCAGTTAGTTGTGACCTAAAGATAAAGTTTGATACCTCATTGTACCACAAACTCTAATTGGAACACTTGAGATAACAAGGATTATGTAAATGAGGTCTGTCTTGCTGAGAGTCATTTAGAGAATTCTGCAGATATATCTGCTTTTTTGTTTTCTACTTTTCTTGTCTCTCTTTTGTCTGATTTTTTTTTTTACAATTTAGCATCTCATTGCCAGTGTGTGCTGCTTAGAGGACTGGGCCAATATTTAATATTGCAATAATTCTGCCAAATTGTCACCCCATTAAAATAATGGCATACGTCATTTTTTCAGGTTTTTGCCAGTGACAGTGGATGAATGTGGATATACAGCATATAGAACATTGTGTGTCACATATGTAACAATAAAGAATAAAGTGACTCAGGCCAATTTTTTAATATTCCAGTGTGAATTTAGGCAACTTTAATCCTGGCTTAAACTATCCTTTCATTCCATAGAACAAACTCAAAACCTACATTACCTGGAGTTAAATTAAACTAATGTCAATTAGTTCAATTCCATTTCTTATCACTTTCCCAGGTCTTCTTTGCCTATTTTTTTATTAAATGTAACTCATTTTCAACATCCAGTTTTGGTGACTTTTTGAAACTGGAGATGTGGTTATGGTACTCAGCCAGCATCACATCACATCACATCTGCATTTAACTGCAGGAAATTATTTTTTGTCCAGTTCCTGATTGCAGTTAAGCAGTTGTTTAGCACAGAAAATCTGTCCAGCTCATCGGATTTGAAGGACAAATATAACAGGATATCATCAGTGTACCATTTGATTCATGACTGCTCAATTTTAGTAGAATCAACTTCACTCAAAAAGTAGAATAAACACTGGAGATATGTAATAATCTTTCACTGAATAACAATAATCATTGTGTCAATTATCACTGCACAGTACTACAAATCCAAATCAAATCCTTTCAATGCTTGGAATTAAATAAAACAAATGTCAGATCCCTTTTTCATCACTATCCAAGGTCTTCTTTGCCTGTTTAACATAGTTCCATTGGGCATCCACATGTTTAATGGACTGAAGATCCTGGAAGTTCCTTTTATTCTTTATATTTGGCTACATATTTATAGAATTTATTGATGTGCACACCATGCTATATTAAATTATTATTAAAGCATAACCTAAAGCCTTTATCACTCAAGAAATTGATTCAAGAATCATATTTAGAGCTTCTTCTGCACCATAGATTGTCTTGCTTTATCATGGAAGCTTGTTAAATTGGTTAAATGTCTTAACAGATATATAATAATATATAATAATATAATTGTAATAATCATTTACAGTGATAGTTCCAGAAACAGTCCCTGTCCTCTGAAAAGCAAAGACAAAAATCACATTTGTGGCACTGTGTGTTGGTATACCCTTTGGGGAAATGTCTGCAGCACCCTTTACACATGATCTTTTTGATGGGATGCTGTTTGGGCTCCCATCACCTGAGGATGTTTCTTTGCATTCAACGAGCTTCTTGTTGTCACTGTGTTTCTGGGCTACCATTGCCCAAGGATGGTTGTCCCCTCTTTGGAGTTTTGACTGTGTCCACCAGAATGAGTCATGTCTTCTCCAAGCTCTTGTTCAAGGTTGCAGTTGGGTAGGTGCATATGCATGGCTGTTCCCACATAATGGACCCACAATCAAGGCAAGCTTCTCTATCAGTGGAACAGAGGTGAAGCAGTTGTCTGCATAGATTTTGTAGTTTTTACCTCCTAACAGTGTTAAAGCAAGTCTCCTTGCAGCTGACATTCTCAAATAAAAAAAATAAATAAATAAATTGGAAAACCTTTAGTACATGAGTGGTAGGGCAAAGTGTTAACACTTTCCACTAAAATAACCTGTTTACACATCCCACTAGTCACGCATTGCTCCTGGCAACCTATTGTGCTTTGATTATCATTCTAAATGATAATGTCTAATTCCTTCACATTTGCACCTGTTCCACAATATCCCCCAGCATCCCCCATAACTAACTGCTTTGACTATGAATTGAGCCAAAATAACACATGTGTACAAAGACAATAGAAAAACTAAACTGTTGAATGTGATTACTATAACATTATAAGCAGTAGAAAGTGATATGCTACAGCAATATATCTTTGTCATTTAGTTTTGTCGTTTTTTAGTACAATGGGTTCCAAATAGTAATGGATTGAAATTAAAGTAAAAATAAATATTCAGCCTACATAATATATAATAGGCTCTGGAATGTGTTGAAAATGTGTGTAATTTAAATATATTATGGCAAAATAGAAGGTCCCTTAAAATATCTATTTAGATGAGACACCTAGCCAGGTATGTTTTTTACATAAAAAATTTACAATTTACAACATGGCTATTTTGACTTACTTACCAATTGTTGTACAATTACAGTAAATAAACAACATGCTCTAATATACATCTAAGGAATGTATTTCACAATAACCACATATCTACATGTCCTTGTAAGTGTAATCCAGTCCAATGAAACAACGTGTTTGTTGGTCAGCCAAAGTTTTGCAGATCTCTGCAACTTTATGAAAGTTCAGGAATTGTGGGGTGAATGTGCTATCAGATTGCATTGTGAGACTGAATAATAGGACTATCTATGATAATGTATTTTTAGAAAAACTAAAAATGTTGGAATTCTGCAACACAGGATCTTACAATTTATTTTAAGGTAATTTTACCGGATGTGACAGCATCATCAGATGATTTAGGACAAAAACATGTTTTCATCAAAAAATGATTTAGAGTGTTTTAATAGGATGATTGTTTGTGAATATCTTTGTTATTTGTTCGTACAGTCTGTTGACAGTACAGGCTGTTGACTCTACTGTCAGTGCAGGTATCAGGTATTTTAAATCAAGGTTCCGGAGAAAATAACTGAAACATACATACAACAAACAAACATACAACAATACAATATTAAATTGTGGATATTGAACCCTGCATAGCTGCATAAACTATCCACAACTGAAAATTCATGTTTATCTATTTATTCTTTTGTCCTGAAAAAACAGCTGCAGCAGAGGATTTTTTTTGCCTATTTCTACAATAGGGCTGAAAATAACGACTATTTTAATAGTTGATTATTCTATCAATTATTGAAAAGATTAATCGATTGGTTGTTTGGTTTATAAAATTGTGTAAAATGTTGATCACTGTTTCCCTAAGCTAAAGATTCAACCTATTTTTTTTTTTTTTTGTCCAGATTAGTGAAAGTATGTTTCTATGCTTCAGAAACATTGACAGGAACATGGGAAATGAGGCTCAACATAAAAAAATAGTGAACTATCCCTTTAATCCTCTCAGGAAAGTTTTAATAATGCCTTCCACATTTACAGCTGCAGGGTTGTTTTTCTTGTAAAGTTTGTGCAGTATCAAGCATCTCTTGGCTTCTCTGTCCTTCAGATTTTGAGATTTGTGATTTGGCCTCAGTAATTCTGCTGCAGCCCATCCCTCACTCCTGCCAGGTCTCCAGCACGGTTCCTGGAGGATGTTTGGAACCTCTGTCAGTAAATCTGTCAGTGTTTCCTCTGCGTTACCTGGCAGGAGTTTACCCTGTTGGTTCTGATTGTTGCATGTTAAAGCAGTGACTCTTTTTGCAGCACACGTTTTCTCAGTGTCATACTGAAGATCTGTGACCTGTGATGCAACTTTCACTGTGTTGTGTCAGGTTAGCAGCTGTCATTAGACGGGTTGCTAACAGGAAGTTCAGGGCTTGTCTTCCTAATCCGCCACGGCATCCTCTCAATGTCTCAGAAGACAACTTACATGAACACAGACATTCAATTAATGAGAGCACACAAACCTCTGGACAAACAACGTGAGTGTGTGTGTAGGTGTGTGAGTGTGTGTCTGGGGGGGTGTTGAGCCAAGTCACCAAGGAACCTATTAATTCACCCAGATGAGACGGACTGATATAGAATCATAATGAGAAAGCTGAAGCCTACACACACACACATATATACAGACCTGAGTGTCACAGCCATTGGAGAAAGACAGCAGAGGTAAAGAAAGAGATAGACAGAGGGAGACAGTAGTTCACCCAGCAATGCTCCCAGACACACGTAGGGAGACGGTGGTCTCCCTACAGCAAACTCATAATAATACTCAAGGGGTGTTCGCACCAGACTCAATTGACGTGATTTTTTGCGCAATGGATGTGATTTTGTTGTGCGACAAATTACATTTTGTCGCGTGACAAATTATATTTTGTTGCGTGATAAATTAAAATTTGTCATGCTATTTTTTGCGAAAATTCGCCAGATTGCGTCATCGTGTTTTGTTTTCTCTCATCATCCATGTGTGTGATCACCACTGTCACTGCGTTGTACAGCTCTGAAGTCCGAAGCTCCGCCGTCATTTCTGGGTACATGATACCGTCTGGAGGTGCACAGAGCTCGGCTGGTTTCTACCGGAGCTCCGCCTGAACGACGCAGCTCCGTTGTCCGTTGAAGTCCGTTGAAAAGTAAAAGACTGGCGATAAGTGAATTTCTCATTGTCATGGAGACGTGAAGCGAATCTCAACGCTGATTGGTTGTCACGCTACGTCATCCTGCGATTTCGCCAGAAAAGTTCAATATTTTCAACTTGACGTGACAGACGAATTTCACGTCGCGAAGCGCGATTTTCGCCACTTCGCGTCCATCGCGTCGCGAAATCGCGTCCATTACGTTGCGCCGCGAAAAATTGCGTCTTCCCATTGACTTAACATGTAATCGCGTCGCACTGTCACGCAAATTTTTGTCCGGTGTGAACACCCCTTCATAATAAAAAAATCTTCTTTTCCTTCTTCTCTTCAGCATGGTTTTGTAAAAGCTGTTAAAAATGTAGCAGGTATTCTCCCCAGATTATTAATGCGCCTAATGTACTAGATGGCAACTAATCAAGTAATCAACTAATTGTTGCAGCTTTTAGCTCTTTGATTGGTTACAGTAAGTCCTTCACCAGGCAGAGTGTTAAAAGGTATTGTGGATAGATGAGAAGAGATGATAGGTTTAAAATGAAATGCAAACCCTGATTCAAGTCTCGATCTTCAAAGATTATAGAAGATTATATCAGATCTGATTCTGACTGTCTTACACTTCAATTATATACTAACTAAAACTATTATGTACTAATTAACACTTATGAATATTAGATTTAATTTCTGTCAAATCTGTTCCATTAGCTGCTGCTAAACACCATGAAATCTTACACACTGCATCTTTAAACTCAGATTCAATGTAAAAGAAAAAACTTCAACTCAAAAACATGTTTTAAGATGTACTTGAAGAATTTACAAACATAACAAATGGAAGTTGGTGTGTGAGAAACAGTGTAACCTTGGAAAAACAGACATTACAAATCAGCTTTTTAATTTGTTGCCATTGCTGTTATTTATGATAAACCACATAACCATTATGCTCTTTCCTACGCTGATTCTTAACCCTCTTATGTGTCCCAGCCAGATGATGAATTATCCATTATATCCCAGACATAAAATCATGTGTGTGAGAGAGTGTGTCCTCTTTATTATCCCGTTTGTATGCACCTCTATAAACAACACACACATCAAACCCTTTATTACGTTGTGATGCATCACCCGTCAAACACCTGTAACGAAGTAATGGAATAAGTCTGATAATGCTGTTTATATTTCTTACTGTGTATGTACCTATCTGTTTGCTTTTTCCAGAGCAAACTGAACCCTGAGGGTTGTAGAAATATCATCCTACATCTGCTCTGAATTCACTAGAGGTGAGTCAGGTTACAGAGGTGGTGAGATTGAGCTGAAGTTATATCAGAGATTATTATTCGCCCTATCCTTTGTGTTTTATATGTGCTTCAGTGGCTTTTAGTTTCCCTCTTTTCCCTTTTATTTATGTCCCATTTGTGCAGGACTATCTAACAAAAAAGAGCTGTATAGTAAATCTCAAGGGTATATGCTGACTGAATAATGGGAAAAATAAAAAAAAGGAATTAAGATAAAGTAGGAAAAGAAAACTCCACTGTAGAAACAGGAAAGGACATCCTCTGCTGCAGTTGTACTTGCTGTATTTTGACAAAAGTACAAACATAAATGCATTTTCAGTTGTGGAATAAAGCTGCAACAATTAGACAGTTAATTAATTATTTGTAAACTATTAAATTAATTGCCAACTATTCTTATAATTGATCATTGGATTTAAGTCGTTTTAAGAATTATCATTATCATAATTCTGATTTTTTTCTCGTATTTTTTTTTGTTTGATCATAATTTTTCTTTATCTAATTCTATTTTATTTTCTAAAGCATAACAACTGCATGTTGCTCACACGATTGGCGCAGTTTCCCAGCTTAGCCAAGGCCAAAAGATTCCTCTGTGGTGCTGGAGATAAGGAGATGAAGGTGAATAGAGATTGAGACAGATGCCTAAATGAGATGTAAAAGTGTTTTTTTGCAGCACAGAAATGACTGTGCTGCTGTTGTAATTCAGCATCTGTGTGTTTTTTTTTTTGTTTTTGTTTTCATAAATATATATTGTTATCCTATTAAAATAATGGGCTAAGTCATTCTTTTCAAGTTTTTCAGAAAACACTAAAAACTTTATCAAATGCAGAGAGTAATGAATCATTTTAATCAAAGAGGCCTTGACAGTGGTTGGCTGTGAACTATTTAAACATTTCCTTCCATAGTGCAAACTCACCTCACTTACCTGGAGTTAAATTAATCAAATGTTTCTCTTCTCCAGTTCTACTTTGCCTGTTTTTACTGAACATAACTCATTTCCAGCATCCAGTTTCAATGACATTTTGATGTGGCAAGTTTTGGATGAAGTGAAGTTCCCGATTGCCATTAAACAGTTGTTCAGTACATTAATAATCTATCCAGCTCATCAGGTTTGAAAGATAAATATAACAGCATATCATCAGCGTACAGTTTGTCATTCATGACTGTGGCATTTTAGTAGCATCAGCTACTCCCAAAAAGTAGATTAATCACTGGAGATATGTCATAATTTTTCATCCAATACCAATAAATATCTAGCCAATTGGACTGAAAGTCATTGCACAGCGCTAAAATATTAATTTACTACAACAGATGGAGTGTATTTCTCTGACAGTGTTAGAATGTCCTTTCATTTAATAGTACAAACTCAAAACATACATTAAGAATCATGATTAAAGCTTCTTCTTGCTTCTTGAAGAAGCTGCCATTGTAAAAATCTTGTTTAATTGCCCAAGTCAACATTGACTTGGCCATTGTCCTATAGGGCATAAAGAGTATGAACTTTTCAAGGATTAAGGGGTGGATCAAGGATCAAGAGATGACTCAGGCAAAAAACTCATTTTATATATATATATATATATATATATATATATATATAAAATGAGTTTATATGAGTATATATATATATATATATATATATATATATATATATATATATATATATATATACATTCTCCTTTTAAAACAAATTAAAACAAAAATAAATTATATCAATAAAAATGAATCTGGGGTGTATCCCTGCCTCTCGTCTATAATGCGCTGGGATTGGCACCAGCTAATGAGGAATAAGCAGGTATAGAAGATGAATGAATGAATAATAGTGATAAAATAATAAATAAATAGATAATAATGTAAAAATTGAACATAGAGGGGTCAAAAGCAGCTTGGTGAGATGCATGGTCAGTGACTACACCGTATAAACCTCAGACAGATTAGATTTCTCCCTCTGTAGCGATTGTCTTAACTTGAATCTTAATTAATCAGTAAAATATGTTGTATGTAGAAATATCAATAACAAAACATCACAATCACAATTTTCTGTATCTATCAGAAATGCTCATAGTTATAGAGGAGTTGGCGAGGTTAGTGAACCATCTGCAGATTGGTAAAAAAAATGAAAACTGGTTGTGGAGTAATTTGATGCCACTTGGAATTTATATACGCAAACAAATCTTACAGAGGAAAGAAGACACGTGTGTGTGTGTGTGTGTGTGTATGTGTGTGTGTGTGTGTGTGTGTGTGTGTGTGTGTGTGTGAAGTAAAGAGCGTTCAGTCTAATCCTCTTGATAGAAAAGAATCCAGAGGACCTTGAATTCAGCATCTCCTGAGCTCCTAGCGAGATTATAAACAAACAAATCTCACAGATCACACTGGTGTGTGTGAGTGTGTGTGAGTATGTGTGTGTTAAACTCACAGAACCTTAATTTCACCCTGCCCTTATCATCCCACCTTTTCTGTCATTATGTCTCTTCTTTTCAATCCCTTTGTCCTTGTATTTTCTCGTTTTCCACACCTCATGCTCTTGTCTCTTTTCTTCTTGTCTCCTCTCTTGTTTCCTCTCCTTGTTTCCTCTCCTCTTATTTCTGAGGTGTGAGTAGTGTACAGCTTTGAATTGCTTTCTGGGTATTTTCACCCCAGATTTTCCATCTATTCTGCTGTGCATGATCAGGTAAGACAGGGGTCACCAATCCTGGTCCAGAAGGCCGGTGTGGGTGCAGGTTTTTGTTCCAACCAAGCAGTAATGCACCCGATTCTACTAATATACCACTAGAGTCATTACTAAGGACCTTCATTACTAGAATCAGGTGTGTTACTGCTTGTTTGGAACAAAAACCAGCACCCACCATGGCCTTCTGGATGAGGATTGGTGACCCCTGAGGTAAGTTTTCTTAAAACTGATACTGAGTATTAGTTGTTAGTTTGGGTGACTTGTCAGGAGGGCGGTGTCCTTGTCCTCTTTTGCATCTAGAATGAACAAAGCAGTACTTGTGTCGGTGGTAGATGGTAGGTGGTAGATGAGCTTTTTGTTCACCAGCTGATAGAGTGGTGTGTCTATCAAGGACACGATAATGTGTTCCCCCACTATCATTTCCCTCAATGTGGCTCACCATCTCTGGCTACTCGAAAATAAGCTCTGTAGGTTTGAGAAGTGTGCAAGTGGTTTTAAAACTGTGAGTTTGGGATGTAAGGATCCTAAACTGAAGCATGTGCAGTCACTGAGGTGGCAGGTGTTAATGTTTATGCTCCTAAATGGTTTACGCTAGCTCAGGGCAGCTCAAGTGTGTCGAGTGCAGTACGGATACAGTAGATCATGCAGTCACAGTTTCACATCCTCAGCTTAAGAAAATTGTGAGGGAGGAACAGACTCAGCTGGAGCAGCAACAGGCCTCTGTAGCTGCAGAGAACCTCAACAGCTCTCAGCCTGCAGATAGCGCTGAAGCAGCTTCCACCAGTTATATAAGCAGAGAGACCAATGTGATCAAAGGCATTCAGGTGTGAGGTGAAGTGATTTCCACTTGAAATGATTTCCATTAATCAAATAAATTTGGAAAAATGACAAGAAATAACCTTTATCAGCCAGTTGTAAAAATGATGAAACATGGTAGTTAAAATTAAAATAAAACGAAGCAAATAGATTTTCCTCCTGACGTGTTTACGACAGATTAATGACAGCATCATTTGCAGGTGTCGGGTCACTTTACAGGTCCACAGTAAACATCACAAAGCGTGCACTAGTAGATTATTTCTAAACTAGGTCAGACCATAGGCTTTAAGGCGATATTTTTGCAAAATGAAATGTTGGTCAATACAGAGCAAACACAAGCATCATGTCAATGAGTGATAAAATCTGCACATTCAAGAGAAAAGTGGATCGCTGGATTGCGCAAGTTGAAATGGGCAGGATTGACATGTTTCCTGAGCTGGACAAATTCATTGAGTAATTCAATCTGAGTGTTAACATTTTGAAGAAGTCTATCACTACCCACCTTCAAGCCCTCCTGGAACACTTTGACAAGTATTTACCTGAGGATACAGCTCCGGAACAATCTGACTGGATAAGATCACCATTCACTGTAACCACCGCAAATCATCTGTCAGCTGCCATGGAGGACGCACTGGTTGAGCTGTCATGTGACAACACCTTAAAGACAGCTTTTAATTCCAAGATGTTTGCTGAGTTCTAGATTTTAGTCGAGAGGGAATATCCACAGCTATCCAAGGCGGCGATGGAAGTACCGACGCCGTTTGGCTCCGCATACCTGTGCGAAAGACTTTCTCTGCACTGACATATATTAAAAATAAATACAGATCGCGTCTAAATGTGGAGGATGATGTCTGTGTGGCCGTCTCTAAAATTAAACCAAGAATGGACTTGCTGTGTTCGGCACATAACACGCATCCAACTCATTAAGTGTGATTAACGCTGAAACATGCCAAAACGTAAATTTGCACAGCAACAATGTACTCAGTAGCCTACTACAGTTTGTGGATATTACGTTGACTAAGATATTCATGTGTTAAAATTGAAATGAAAGTAATGTTTAAAGTTAAGTTTCAGCAATAATGTTAACTCATAAGTTACATGGATAGTCTATTACTTTGATTGAGGTATTCTGTTTTTTTTCATATAGTAAATTTCTATATGTAAAATCATAACAACCTCCGGGGATAGTGGGGGTTGCCAGTCTCTGGCACCGTTATTTTGGGGGTCGTGGGTTGAAAAGTTTGGGAACCCCTGTACTAAATCATGGTACCAACTCTAGTGCAGGAGTAGCTGTTCTGTTTAGAGCATTGGCAAAGGTAACAGTTTTATCTTTTAGTATAGTGGTGCTGGCTGCCAATTGCCTGGGTGTATATAGACATCTGTGTTTTGCATTGTTAATGTACATTCCCTGAAACTAGGAGCAGAGAAAAAAAGTAGGTCTGTTCACAATGTTCATACTGAGTTACAGAATTTAATTGCATTTTGTATTTTACTGTAGATAAGACAGGTAAGGAACCTCACTTGCAGTCCTCACAGAGCCTCAACAATATCATCACAGACATCTTTTAGATACACAGAGGGTCAAACATTACACATGGGTGAGGGTCAATAATATCAGGGTGAGTGCAGCCAGGCTAGACCAGATTTACTTACTACTCTCAAAGACTTAGTTCTAGGTTAACTCACAGCAGCATTGTTCCAGTTAGTTATAATGATAATCATTTTGTGGGTGTAACCTTGAACAATTTGCCAGGTGAAAATCAAATCAGTTCAAGTCTAGTCAGTTTTATTTGTGTAGCCCAAAATCACAAATCATAGATTCGCCCCAATGGGCTTTACAGTTTGTAACAGTAACAGCAACACAACATCCCCCCTGTCCTTAGAATCTCACATTGAACAAGGAAAAACTCCCTAAAAAAACCTAGAAAAAAGATGGAGAAACCTCAGAAAGAGTAACAGAGAATGGATTCCTCTTCCAGGACGGACAGGCTTGCAATAGATGAAGTGTGCACAGGATGAAATACAATACATTCAAACAGGAAAAGTTGAGTATGGCATTAAGTAGAATAACAGAAATATATTGAATTGTGGTGTATGTGAAGTATGAATTGACAGGATTGATTGCATCTTCCAGGTGCCACCAGGACAGCATTAGACCCACTAGCAACCAAAGGTTGTAGAGCATATTCTGTGAATGAGAAAACACAGGGCAGGACTCTGGGAACAAAACAGATTTAAAACCACATCAGTGGTCCATGAGTGTTACAAATAAAAGAAATAAAGTAAAAGAGAGAAGCTTAGAGTATCTCATGAGTTTCTGGCAGTCTAAACCTATAGCAGCATAATACTGCCAGGGCTTAACTATAAGCTTCTTTAAAAAGGAAAGGTTTTAACCTGTTCCTAAATGTAGGAAGAGTGTCTGCCCCCAGACTGAAACAGGAACATGGTTCCACTAGAGCGGAGCTTGGTAGGCTCTGACTCCAATTTTGTTCTTAGTAATTCTGAGAACCACTAATACCCTGCACTTTGGAAGTGCAGTGTTCTTGGTGGATAATACAGATCTATGAGATCCTTGAGATAGGATTGAGCCAGACCATTAAGAGCTTTGTAGGTTAGGAGGAGGATTTTGAATTTTATTATTGATTTTTACAGGAAGCCAGTGCAGAGAGGCTAATAGTGGTGAGATATGATTCCTTCTTCTAGGGCCTGTTAATATATGTGCAAAAAACATTCTGTATCAACTGGAGAGTCTTAAGAGACTTTTTGGTGCAGCCTGACAATAGAAAATTGCAGTAATCCAGCCAGCCTTTTAGAGACAGGACGTACCTGGCCTTTGCAATGTTGCATAGGTGAAAGAAGACAGTCCTAGAAATTAGTTTAATGTGAGCAGTGAAGGGCATCTTGATCAAAGATGACTCCCAGATTTCTTACAGTGGTGCTGGGGGCCATGGAGATGCCATCCAAAATAGCTATATCACTGGATATTGAATTTCTGAGTTTCAGGCCCAATCAAAACAACTCCAGTTTTATCCAATTTTAGTAGCAAAAAGTTGCATGTCATCCAGAATTTTTACACCCTTAAGGCCTGCTTGAAGTTTTCCTAGCTGGTTGACTTTATTTGACTTAATGGGCAGTGTTGTGCCAGCGTCGCTGGTGGTGCACATAAAAGGGGTATTGTCTACACTACTTTAACTGGAAACAAAAGGGTAGTGTCTTGCACTTATTGTTCAGATGAAATTGACTTTCGGGAAGAATCAATAAGTATTTTAAAAAATGATTTATTCATTAAAAATAGAGCTCAATTAGTTCTAGAGTTCGGGGCACCACATCTCGGTTGAGAGGAAAAGAGAGTCAATGAGAGTCAATTCTCTGATTCAGTCTCGTAACTTGTGTTAAACTATCAATTTGGAAGGCTGATTAACAATTAACTTAATAATATAAACCAGAATTCTCATATTAATAGCTATTAATGGTTGAAGGATTTAGAGTTCTAAAGAAGAGGTTGGCGTAATTCATTATTGTACAAAATTAAAGAGGCAGCATGTATTTCTCAAAACACAAAGTTCAACA
Organism: Lepturacanthus savala; assembly: GCA_030544235.1. Classification (NCBI taxonomy): domain Eukaryota; kingdom Metazoa; phylum Chordata; class Actinopteri; order Scombriformes; family Trichiuridae; genus Lepturacanthus; species Lepturacanthus savala. Next base: position 22,531,301 of record CM060477.1, on the reverse strand, counting down.
GTCTAACTAACCGTGTTGTTAATGTTCTGTTCTGCACAAGTCATATTACCAGTCCATGGAAAGGAAAGTGAAGAGTTATGTTTTGGTTCTGCTTCCTTGAGATGGTGGCTGAAGATGTTGTTGCAGCTGTGGTGTTCATTGTGGAGTAGTAGATCCTTCATGCAGGCCACATTGCTCTTTGTTAATCCTTGTTGGTTGGAAGAAACAGGCTTTTCGGGTCCTTAGTCAGATCCTTGAGATGCTGGCACTGTTGTGGCTGAATAATCCCTGGAGAGCAGCGAAGCTGCCGAAGGTTTTGGTGTGAAACAAGGTTTCCTGTGTTGGAAGGGTCACAATTTCCAATCTCCACCAGGCAGCCAAGAAGACCTTTTGCATATCACCTTTGTGGCCACAACAACAGATAGACAACAGAGTTGTTTATCATGCACATAATGGTGAAAATGAATAGCGTGTTTACTGATAATTTTATCTAAAAGAAGAATATAAAGAGTGAATGATATTGGCCCGAGCACCGAACATTGTGGAACTCCATGTCTAACTTTACGGACAGAAAAAACATAGTTAACATGAACTAATTGTAAGCGATCTGAGAGATAGGGGGTGACACGGTAGAACAGTGGGTAGTGCTGTTGCCCTACAGTAAGAAAGTCACAGGTTCAAGTTGGGCTGGGACCTTTCTGTGTGGAGTTTGCTTCCTCCCACAGTCCAAAAACATGCTCAGGTTAATTGGCGACTCTAAATTGCCCGTAGGTGTGAGTGTGTGAGTGAATGGTGTGTGTGCCCCACGATAGGCTGGCGACCATCTGGGGTTTATCCCTGCCTCTCGCCGTAACGCGCTGGGATAGGCTCCAGCAGACCCCTGTGACCCTAATGAGGAATAAGCAGGTACAGAAAATGACTGACTGACTGTCTGAGAGATCAGACTTTAATCAGCTAAATGCAGACCCTTTCAAACTGATAAGATGCTGTATCGATGGTGTCAAATGCAGCACTAACGTCTAGAAGAATGAAGAAGAGATTTTGGATGGCCTGAATGGATGGCTTTTATCAGACATATTGAGAACCTGACTAGAAATCCTCATATAAACCATTGTTGCGTAGAAATGTACACAGCTGTTTGGTGACTGCTTTTTTCAGGATCTTAGAGAGAAAAGGAAGGTTGGATATAGGTCTATAGTTGGCTAAAACACCTGAGTCAAGCACATTTTTTGAGGAGAGGTTTAATCACAGCTAATCTGAAGGACATAGCCAAATAATAAGGACATATTGAGTATTTCCAGCAAGAAAGGGCTAATCAAAGGAAACAATTCTTTAGGCAATCCTGATGGTATAGGGTCCAAAAGACAGGGTGATGTTTTGGATGAAGAAATCAACAAAGCTAGTTCAGAAAGACGGATTGAAGGAAATTAGTCTACATAGATGTTTGTTCTTCCATCAGTCTCTACAATGCCTGTGTTTAAATGCAGATTGGTGTCAGTTGACAGCAAGGTGATACATTCTACCTCTAATCGTCAGAATTTTGTCATTAAAGAAGTCCATGAAGTTATTGACAGTGAGAGTTGTAGGAATACATGGATTAATAGAGTAGTGACTTTATGTCAGTGTAGCTAAATTGCTGAAAACAAACTTTGGGTATTTTTGTTCTATTAGTAAGGACTAATAAGCAGCTCTGGTATTACTGAGGGCCTTCCTGTAAGTTCTGAGACTCACTTTCCATGTGCAGAGTGCTTGTTCCAGCTTGCTGGATTGCCATATTCTTTGTTTTGCCTTTTGTTTGGTTGTTTACTCTGGAGATTTGATATCGGAAATGAAGTAACGTGTTCTTGTAGTGGGCAATAAATATACTTTGAAAACCAAACCTCTCCTCTTGTCTCCTCTTGTTTCCTCACCTCTTGTCCCCTCTCCTTGTTTCATCTTCTCTTGTCTCCTCTTTTCTTGTTTCCACTCCTCTCTCCCCCTCTCTTCTTTTTTACTCCTACTTTTCTCCTCATCTCTTTGTTTTATTTGCTGCTTGTTTCCTCATTTTCTTCATTTTTTGTGATTTTTGGAGACAAAATGAGGCCTTTTCTCATAATTTGCAAGGAATTTTGTGTTAAGGCTTAAATGCGGAAATGTAACACACTATGCACACTCAAACAGCAGGAATTTGAGCGTGGATCATTGTGACCTAGCAGGGCAGCATTCCACCTTGTCTTTTTATCCTTAATGCAGATCAGAGATAATTATACATGCATGAACTTCTTCTTTTTCTCCTGTTTTATATCCATTTTTCTTCTTTCTTCTGTTTCTTATTCTCTCTCACACTTTTCCCCCCTCTCCTCTTTTTCTCATCCCTCTTCATCATCTTCTCCATTTTCTCACCCATCTCATCCTCTTTTCTGTTGTCTGCTCCAATTCCTATTTTTCCTTTACATCACTTCCTCATATCTTTCCCTCTTCATTCTTTCTCCTTTATCTCATTCATTCTGTTCATTTTTCTTCATCATTGTCTCTTTCTTCCCTCTAATCATGTCTTACTCTCTTTTCCTTCTCTCCATCTCTTCCTTTCATTTTTTCATCTTTTCTCACCTCTTCTCTCTTTCTGTATATTTCCTTCTCCACTTTTCCTGTCTTCTTTTCTTCATTCTTCTCCTCTATCCTCCCCCCTCACCTCCTTTTTCTTTCATTCAAGCTTACGTTTTCACGGCCACCAGGGAAGGAACTAGCATGTTGAAGCGGAAGCGCAGAGTCTGACTCCCAGCCCCCTAATGGCCCCATTTAGACAATGTGTCGCATCAGCAAGTTGTACGGCTGAATAATGAGGACAGAAGAAGAGGATGGGGGATGGGGGGGGGAGTCACTTGTTTTCCGCATCCCACGTTGTGTGTGTGTGTGTGTAGGTGTGTGTATTTCCATTCATCTTCACTATGTGCCGGTGTGTGTGGTTGTTGTGGAGAATTATGACCTCCAGGGTTTTTGCTGGAGCTCCTGTGTTGTGTTTATGATGAGGGAGGGGAGGGGGATGATGTACATTCTTTATGTCTTTCTCACACACACACACACACACACACACACACACACACACACACACACACACACACACACACACACACACACACACACACACACACACACACACACACACACAATCAGCTGAACTCTACTCTTCAGTAACTCAAATGATACCTAAACTCTTTCTAAATATTTACTCCCTCAGTTCACACACACTCACACGTACACACACAGCTCTCATCAAAAGTGCATCTGTAGCTTTTTTGTTTTTATTTTTTACTTTTTTAACTCTAGTGTTTTTCTCCACCAGCTGTTGGATCTGAGCCACATTAACATGGTGTATCTTATTTATATTTTGAGTTGAAGGTTCCTGCAGAGTTGTCGTTTTTTTTTGGTCCTTCTGCATATTAAAAACACAAAAGTGGAGCCAACTTTTACTGGAAGAGAGAACTTGACCTCTTAGGATTTTAAAGTGTCAAACTGCTGCTTGTGCACGTTTTAGTCCATTAACTGCAAACTGCATAATTGGGAGGTGTTTTCGGCTGGTTTCAGGGTTGATTCCCTACTTCCCAGGCAGCACTGTTGAATTCCTTTCATTCAACATGGCAGAAATCTGCAGCAGAGCCATAGCGATTAGTTGCCAACATTAAAGGATTAATGGATTGGAGTCATTTTTAAGAAAGAAATGTCCAAATTATCTGGTTCCAGCTTCTAAAATCTGAATATTTTATGGTTTCTTTAGTCTTCTACAATAGTAAACTGATGATATTTGGATAAAAACAAACAAACAAACAAAAACAAACAAGATATTTCAGGTTGAATCATTAGTTTTGGTCGACACTGATCAACCATTTTATGAACCAAACAACTAATGAACTATCAGAATATTCGCTACAGTGTGGTCAAGGTTGAAGGACAAAGCTGAAATAAAAATCTTTCAAATGTAAGAATTTACTAAAATCTCAATTATGCTCATAACAAGTGTGCATATAATTTAAAATAAATTAGCTTTTAAGATGAAGCCAAGAGCTTTTTCTTTTTATTCTATCCTTGTATCAGTATAGTTTTTGTATTGTATGTGTGTTTTTTGTTGTTGTTTATTTTAAGCTAGTTCAGACTGATAGTCTGTGACTTTATTGTGGATTAAAAAGCAAAACTGCTGAATCCATCTGCTGATTGTGGGGAAACTGTCAGGAAAGTGATTTTCTAAGCTTGAGTGTGATTTATTTTGTGTTTTGCTGCTACACCACAAAGAGTAGAAAATGTTCCAGAACTGATGTGTCGTAGCATTTTTTTCCTTTGTTTCGGGACAAATGGAACAAACTCCAGGTGTAGAAACGGCCTCCTGGCAGTGAGTCAAAGTACATTCACAGGCTGCAACTTGCACTGGACTCTGTTGTTGCACCACGCATCAGAGTAGATTAACTAGCAAACAGCCGACCGATCACCTGATTTGAAATGCTGTAGTAGAGGAGTTAAGTGACATTTTGCTGCAATTGAGGGCCATTTTTTGCAAGTTAAGGGACATTTTACTGAAAGTTGTAGGACATTTTACTGCATTTAAAGGACATTTCACATGTATGTTTATCTACATGTGAAAAGTTCTTGGCTTTAATGTATTAAGTGATTTGTTGGCAGACATTTAGAAAACGTGTATCAGTTAAACAAAGGGTGATCTGACTTTGGATGAATTTATTCCTATTGCCCAAAGGTACTTTCACACCAAAGCAGACATTTGTGTCAGAACTTGCAGTAAAAACACATTTATTTGTCCCTTTATTTCCTCTGCTACTGATGAAATGAGTAATTGAAGGAGTGATGAATTAATTGACTCCTTAACATTCATTCAACCCCTAACAGTTTCAGCAACAGCACAGAAACATATCACCTCGTGATATAAACTAAAATGTAGAACCCACTGCGACCAAGTCAATAATGTTTTCTGAAGCTTTGTAAATTAAATTGTCAGCAGGAAAAACATTTTGACTTATGATCGGCTCTTAAATTATATTTTGGATTTACACGTAATAACTATCAAAAAATGCGGGATTTACATTTTAAGCCTTCATCAAAGCACAGATAAGTAGAACAAAAGCTGCTTGGACACAGAACATGGTGATTAGTCATAGAACGAAAAGCTGAAGTTAAGATTCATTTGGTTAAATACCAAAGAGCAGGAAGTTAAAGCTCACACACACGCACGCACACACACACACACACACACACACACACACACACACACACACACACACACACACACACACACACACACACACACACACACACTCACTCACTCACTCGACATGTCATCGGTGGATAATAACTTTATAGTCCAACACTCAGAATGTGACATTTATGACTAAATCTCACATTCACAAAGAAAATGTCAAGAAAACCTAATTCAAGCTGTGTCAAACCAAGAACATTGCTGTGAGACATTAAACACTTAGTAAAGAATACATATATGATTTTTAATGAATGTATAATAAAAATACATTTTATTTATGAAGCAAATTAGTTGTTTTAAAATGACAGGTTTTGGTAAAACTTTGATCAATGACCAATGGATTCTCTGACATATTCAAGGATTTTCTGTTAGAATAGTTCACGCACAACAGCATAATCAATTAATAGATTTATTGACAAAAGGATAAAACAATTACCATCATTGAATTACTATAATATAATAATATCTAGAGCAGTGATTGTGAAACAGTTTCATGTCAAGAACCACGGACCCTGATACACCGAGATTATTTCATTTTATTATGTTAAGTGGTTGCATCAAATTAATTTATCTAACTCTAGATATATTTTATAATTGTATTTTTTCAGTATTTGCTGAATAATTATTTTGAATACTTAATTTTCAAAGAGATTTCTACTTAAGAATTTATTCATTCATCTATATATCCTCATAGGGTCACAGGGGTCTGCTGGAGCCAATCACAGCACATTCAGGCGAGAGGCAGGGTTACACCCCAGATGGTCTCCAGCCTATCATGGAGCACACACACCATTCACACCTATGGGCAATTTAGAGTCTCCAATTAACCTCAGCATGTTTTTGGACTGTGGGAGGAAGCTGGAGTACACCCACATAGACATGGGGAGAACATGCAAACTCCACACAGAAAGGTCCCAGACCCCGGACCAAGGAGGTCTTGAACCTGCGACCTGCTTGCTGTGGGGCAACAGCGCTAACCCCTGCTCCATCGTGTCGCCCTAGGATGGAACTATTTCTTCTTATTATTTTTGGTACTAAAATTAAGATTAAACCAATGTAATTGTGTAACTTCTACATATTTAAGTTAAATCCAATCTAATTCAAATTTGAGCTATTTTTCTGTATTTTAACCTAAATTTAACATTCAGTCAATGAACCAAACCAAAATATTTAACTTGTCTCCATGTTGATTGATTGACAGATCTCAGATGCAGAGTGGGAGGACATGTTGGAAGGATTCGATGAGCGGAGTTACCTGAACGCCCGCCGCTGGAAGCCAGGAGATGACCCCTACACACTGTATGCCTTCAACCAGAGAGAGAGTGAACGCATCCCCAGCAACAGAGCTCTGAGAGACACTCGCCACTACAGGTACACACACACACACACTCACAGACACATCGCTACAGGTGGTGTGCGTGTGAGTTTAGATGCTTGTCTCTGGACAAAACTGAAATGTATGGTGAGCTCTGTTGAATTTCATAATAGAACAACAATCTGTGTGTGTGTGTGTGTGTGTGTGCAAAAAGAAAAAGAAAGAAAAAGAGGTTTCATAGTGGGTCAAACAGGTTTCTAACGCATTGATAACGCACAGCCACAGAAGTTTAAAGTCCAAACAGAAAATGTATCCACAAAAAAATTATTCTAGTCAATTTCGCAATTCAAATTAAATTGTTACTTAATTAAAAATGTGTAATGTTCAGTTTTAATAAACATCAACATCAATCACTGCGGTCATGGTATCTGCACTTTAAAACTCAAGTGCCCGTTTATATTGTTTGTATCGTTTGAATCCACCATGAAGTCGGTAACGTGACTTCATGGTGGGTTCAAGTCCACCAAGAAGAAATGGGAATCGATTGGTGCACTAAATAAACCTTGTTGCAGTAGGACCTTTTGAAGTTACTTAATGTTTTTGTTTCTATTTGTTGAAATACTATAATAATATAAAGAAAATAAATATACTATGAAAATACCTTTGTACACTTTGTTAGCCAGCGAGCAAGTGCTGTGCATTTTTCTAAAGTTGGTTTTTATTTACTTTTTTTTTTATTTTTACATTTTGACCCTCTTTAATATGACTATATTAAACCCAGCTAACATTTCCTCCTGTCCTCCTCTTCCTTCCTACCTCCTCCTCCACTCACACACACACACACACGCACACACGCACACACGCACACACGCACACACACACACACACACACACACACACACACACACACACACACACACACACACACACAGTCAAAGTAGAAGAGTAACACAGCTGTAGCTCTCCAAGCTCATAATTACACCCCAAATCTGTACAACAAATTTCGATTATGGAACCAATCACGTGTTCATATGAAAAAAAAAACAACAAAAAAAAGTCAAATTACAAATCTGTCTCTGTAGAAATTAAATTAAACACCGAAATAGAAAATCCTCTTAGCAGAACGCTATCCTCGCTCGTCTGTCGGAAAAAACACTCGGCGGGAAGATAAGGAGCTCTCCGCTTTGACAGCAGCCGCCTTCTACACATCTTAGCAGATAAAATACTTCCATCACTCGAGGAAAGAGTAGAGAGGTCCAGTGAAGAGATCATGTAGGACACACACACAAACACACACTTACACACTTACACTAACCTATACGGCACATACAAACACACACAGACACACACAGTGGGCAAACTGGGACAATAATTCAGGCAATCTAAGCTAACAAAGAAACAGCTGTTTTTCTTTTTTAGTAAATCTGCAAAAAAAATGAACAATTTTGTTGTTTTTCTGCAATATGGGGTGTTGTGTGTACATTAATGAGGGAAAACATGAAGTTAAATGATTTTAGCAAATGCCTGCAATTTAACAAAGAGTGAAACATTTGAGGGGGCCTGAATACTACTGAAAACAAAAGCTACAGCATTTTTGACTGACGTTCCTTCCTGGTGAATATGTGACTTATTTTATATTGTGCTACATCAGTGGCAAGAGCTTTGCTTTTTCTGTCCTCCTCCTTTTCTGCTCCACCTTTTGTTTTCTTTGGTCCCTCAGTTTTTCTTAACTCGAGACAGGGCAGTCCTCTAATTTACTGTTCAGGCCAGAAAGACCATCAGGCCACCGGGAATTGTCCCGGTGTTTCCAATGGCCATGACTCACTGACTGAGTGACGAAGCCAAGACTACGTATCCCAGAATGCATTTTGTGCATTTGGTTATAAATACGATATTACTTTAAGTGTAAAATTAACAAGTTTGTATGTGGTCAGATTATTGCAAAAAACTTTGTGCTGTTGCCACAATAACATGCACCTCATGTATTTTTTAAATAAAGCACTTCTGTGTTTATGGTAAATCAAAGTTACATGACAAATACTTTCAGCAACCTTGCATTGAGAAAATTGACATTTAACATCAATGCTTAATAGTTACTGTTATTAATAGTTACTGCATTAAAAGTTAAATAATATATAAAACATGATAAATAACCCAAATGCAACACAACAGCTGCTGCAATTTATTTGTTGTTTTTCTTTTAGAATCTTGAGTTATATCCTCTGTATGAAAAGTACAACACAAATAAATAAAATGAAATGACAAACATGTTAAAAATGTCTGATTATAACAAGGTACAACAGAAATCAAAAACCTTCTATTATTTCATACACAGCCCAGACATTCATGTATTTTGTTTGGTTAGAAGGTGCAGATTGGCCGACCTGAGCGATGTGATGGTGGTGTAGGGGGTTAAAGTTTCTGTAAGGTAAGTCGGAGCCAAAGTCCATTCAGTTATTTGTAAGTGAAAAGAAACTGTTGGATTCCTGTCATCCAACACCTGAAGGTATGGATGTCAGTTTATAGGTTTTAGAATAAGAGGAATGGATTGAGTTTTGAGATGGTTTGAAATTGGATAATTGCACTGAATTAAGGAATTTAAGTTGAAAATTGGAAATGAAATCAAGGTTTTTGATGTGTGGTTTGGTTAATTGGACAGGTTAATTGGACTGTTGGATATCAGCTTGATTTCTGTTTTTCTCTTGTTAAGTTGAAGGAAATTCCCTGCCATCCGGGATGATATTTCATTAATGCAGTTGGGGATGTCGTTGAGTTTGGCCTGGTCATTGCGTTTGAGGGAAAGATAGAGTTGGGTGTCGTTGGCATAGCAGTGAAAGGAAATTTTACAGTTTTCAATGATTTGACCAAGGTGGCTTATAGTGACCGGTCTCTCTGACAGGCGGCTGCACATGGGCATTTAATCGACTTCCTGTCTTTCCTGACAGTTACAGTGAATATGACGAAGTCTTTGTTTGGCTGAAGCAGCAGATGGTGATGACGATGATGAGCAGGTTTATGGCTCCACGACTCATGTAGGAAGCTGAAATCTGTTAGCATAGCTAGTGTGTACATCACACTGATGTGTGTGTGTGTGAGTATGGGAATGTGTGTGAGGTTTTAAAGATATATCCCACAGATGATTGGATGTATCTTGGGTGTCTGACTCAATCATAGCTTATCTGCTGCTTCCAACGCTGTGTGCGCAAGTGTTTCTGCTTCTCCATATGTGTACGGGAGGTACAGCAGGGGGCTGATAGTGCTCATTTATCTTCTACAGGACAGCGATGAAGGCTGTGTGTGTGCGTGTGTGTGTGTGTGTGTGGGGGGGGGGGGGGGGGGGGGGGGGGTACAATGGGGGGTTCAGTGTTATGTGATTATCTCTTAACTCAGTTACTGTACCGCTTGCCAGAGAAAACGATAGCAACCCTGCGCTCTGTTATACAATGCAGAAAAAAAGGAAAAAGTGCAGTGAAATCCTTAAGCTTTCAGATTCTCAGAAACACCTTCTCTCCTGTCACAGAGGTGCCTCTCACACCTCTCGCACCTCGGCTCTGTTCCCCAGAGGAAGCATTCAGTGGAAATTCAACACAGTGTGAACAAAATCTACAGAAAGAAAAAAACACCTGCTCCAATTTATCAGTGTTTAATCCTATCTTATCAAATAGCAGCCATAAAAACTTAAGTTGTAAAGCAACTCACATGGTACAGTATAAAAAGTACAAAAATGAATCGTGTGAAGCTGCAAATTAACTTCAATATTACATAAATCCTACACTCTTTTTGGGGTTTTTTTTTCAACAACTGCATTTAGGTGAAACATCAGTAAACAAGTTGGTGGACTGATGAACGATGAAGTTTCTCTTGACAGTCGGTGCTGATACAGCGAGAAAGAGCTGTTTTCCTCCTCTACTCTCTGTACATTTGCAACATTTTCCTGTTATCACATGACATTTTCAACTTGAGTAGACACAATTTACATTTAACCACCTGACATGGATGTTACATTGTTCTTACAACTTATTTGTCTGCATTTGTATTCACCATTGCTGTGGCCTTTCAAAACATGTCTGTTACTATAGTCTCAAAACTCAGAAACTCAGAATGTCAATCATCAAATAAGTAGTTAACTATTTATTATTGCTGCAACTAATGACTATTCTGACAGTTGATTGATCTATCAATTGATATGATTATTTGATAAGCAATTATAAAATTGTTTAGTTCATACAATGGTGTAAAATATTGATCAGTGTTTGCCAAAGCTGAAGATTTAACCTAAAATGTATTTTTTTTCCAGACGACAACTCAAAGATCAGTTTACTATAATAGAAGACTAAAGAAACAAGAAAATAATCAGAATCATAATCAAAAATTATTTCTTAAGAAAAACTCAATAATCTCATTAATGCATTAATCTCATTAATTCATTAATTGTTACAGCAAATAAGACAAATATGTATAATTTTGTTTTTTTATCTCGAAATTTGCTCTCTATTGAAAGTGACTTGAAGCTCAAAGGTGTTTGTAGCTTGACTTCCCATTTGATTTGCTCTGTTCAGCTTGATGAATTCTTCAAAAATTATGTGTTGCGACAACCCCGGATGTAAGGGAAGGTGCTGTCAAACAAGCACAAGTAACAAGAGGGCTGTCCACACCAAAATCACAGTCCAGGTGATTTATTAGGGTTTTAGCAGGGGAGGGGGAGGGGTAGGGAGAGGAGAAATGGGTTTCACAGCAGCAGCAGTATCAGGCTTGGGTTGGGTCAGGCTGGGGCCTTGGCGTGAGTGGGCAAACATGGGTTTGGTACATGGGAGTGGGTTTGTAAATGGTCCAGGGTTCGGCAACAGGCAGGGTAGGCAGATAGGCATGGTTAGTAATTAACTCTAATGTAAGGTCGGGGTGCCACCATTTGGCAGGATGACGGTAGTCCACCGCTTTCTTTACACCAAGCCAGTAGAAGCAGGCTACCACCCGCTCAAGGGTCTTCACCCTGCCAAGGTGGGCTCCAAGCAGGTGACTGTAGGCTAACTGGAGGACAGAGGGGAAAAAAGGTTGGGGTACCAGCAGCTGTTCCACCTGCTACCCAGCCTTCATTATTACTCAGTACAACAGTTGATTTTTGATAGTGAAGGATGGGTGTGTGAGTGGTCTTACCCCATCATTAGTGTCCCATCCACCACAGCTCCCCAGCTCAGTGCACTGTTGAAGTTAGGGTCCTCCAGTTGAGTGGCCCAAAATGTCCCGCCAGTCTGGCAGTGGGTCTTCCAGCTGTGGTGCCGGCTTTGGTCTCTGTCCCAGAGTGCCAGGAAGCGCCAGAGGCTAGGGAACTGGGCTACATCACGCCCTATAAGCAACTCCATGGGGAGATCTGGGACAAGCCATCCCCTCGTACACCTGCTTAGAGGTCTGAACTTTTACCCGGGCCATGGGGTATTGCTGGCTCTCCCGTGGATACATGTTACAGCTATTTTGTTGGGGAGGTGGGTCGTCCTCTACCAGGACGACCAGCTGCTCTGGACTCTGAGGGTTGTTTTGACAGGCTAACTTTTTGGCCTCATAAGGTAGGGCATGGAGGAAACAGTCCGTGACGACCAACCCAATAGGGCCTGAGGTCATGCGTTCAGATACAAGGGATATGAGGGTGGTTTTCAGTCCTTCATATGTGACAGGGTGCCCCTAGCAGAGTTCCTCGTAAGCACTCTGGGCCATTCCAGAAAGAAAAGGCACAATCAGATCTATCTGGTCCTGGGGCCAGCCCTCTCAGGTGGTGGTCCTTTCAAAGGGCAGGAGGAATGTCTCCACATTGTCCTCCCCTGTCTGCTTCACCAGAAATCTTGCTGAGTTGATCTGTCTCCCCTGGTCTTAGTCAAGGAACCTGCACAGAATATTGGTTTGCTGGAGCTGGGCACCCTTTAGCTCCACCAGCTTCGCCATCATCTTAGTGTAGTCCGGTCCAGTAGTCGTGACTGGAGTGGCACCCACAAGGCGGCACCCACATTTTCCACCATATGTGACAACTCTAGATGTAAGGGAGAGTGTCGTCAAACCAGCACAAGTAAAAAAAGCGCTGTCCATAGTCCAGTGTGTTTCATAGATGGTCCGGGACTTGGTGTTAGACAGAGGAGGCAGACAGGCAAGGTTCAGTACACAGTGGAGTTCTCAGACGTTCAGGGGTTCGGGCAGCCAACAGAGTTCTCCTACAGAAAGGGGTCATACACAAGGGGTGTTGTTTGTTTCCTCTTTCTCTCATTCAGCTCTCCACTCCAACTCTGAGCTAAAGTGAATCGGATGGGCTGCAAAATATACCTGCACATCCTGCAATATGTTCAGAAGCTACAAGTTTGGTTCGCATCCCTGTGTAAGGGGCAAGAATATAGAGCCTAACTCTTTCTATTAGTTATATATGTGTGTCTGAGCAGAGAAACAGTCATCGGTTGATTAATAGGTGATTTCTGGGTAATGTAGTGCAGAAACACCTCAGCAAAAATCCTCAGGAATATCCTGTAAAGAAACTGGCAGATCACCACTCTAAGGAAAAAGCTAGAGTAGAGGAAACACCGCAGGTTTAGAGAGGAGGCTCCAGGTCTGTTATTTTCCCAGTGGGACGACGATAACCTGAAGATTAGAGAAGCAGGCGTTTGACCCTAAGATACTGGCTGGAACTGCAGGAAATCTGTAAATACAACATCTTAACTCCTTGCAGTTTGTATCTGAAACCTACAACTCCTCCTGCAAACAGAATGCACTGGAGGAGCCATTATTATGTATTGCCCTATTAAAATAATGGCCTAATGCCATTTTTTAACAAAGGTGAGTTTTCGCCTAAATCATCTCTTGATGCTGGTAAAATATATATATATATATATATATATATATATATATATATATATATATATATATATATATATATACTTACTGTATAAATACAGTGTACTATATTATTTCATTCTGGGTATTGGTAACATAATATTTTCTGCAATGTGTGCAATTTTTTATTTTATTTTGTCTGTCCTGCTCTGATCCATTTCACACTGTAATTTTGTTTAAATAATTTTAATTACATAGTTTTAATTCTAATTTTCATTCCATTACACAGAATATATAAAAATATATATATTAATTTAATTTCTATCTGTGATTATGTCAATTTAATTTAATTAAATATAGGTTAATATATGAGATTTTGCATACAATTAAAACCAATTTATAACAGTAGAACTACAGCATTTAGTCGATAATTGATTAGTCACTATCACTTTAATCACCAACTATTCTGATATGATGATCTTTGGACTATTGGTCTAGACAAAAAAAATTTTAGATTGAATCTTCAACACTAATCCACATTTTATGAACCAAAAAACGAATCAAATAGTTTCAATATTTGACAGATTAATAAACTATCAAAATATTTGTTAGTTGTGGCGCTAACATATTTGTTCTTTTTACACACAATTACTGGGAATTAAATTCTACTTGCTAAAACAGAAAAAGAAAGAAAGAAAGAAAAAAAAACCTGTAAATTATTGCTGAGTTGTTTTCAAACCTCAGATACTTTAATATACTTTAAGATATATTCATAGAAAGCGTTGTCTTGTTCTGTGCAAAGAACGTTTCATCAAGTAGAAATTAGGACCTGTGTCACACAGCTAAATAAAAATGTGGTTCCAGGAATCTCATGAGACACTTGATTCTCTCCTGTTGTGCAAAACAAACTCCAGTCTACAGTTTACATGCTTTTTATTCAGTCTTTGTGCTTCAAGACTGGTCTAATTTTTATGCTTGATGCCCATTGAGGTGATTGAGCTGCTCAATATCCACATTCTGCAGAATCACTAAATTTAAAACAACAACTGCATTGTTTTAATGCCGGGAGGAGGGATCATGTGATGTTGTTGTGTACGGCAGCCCTCTGTCACTATCTCAGAGCTGGAGGGTTGAGGAGTAAAGAGGAGGAGAGTTAAAGAGATGACAGGAGAGCTGCAGATTGCGGAGAGATACAGGAGAGGCGCTGTCTGTAAGAGGGGTAAAAGTCAAGAGGAGATTAGAAGAGGAGAGAAGGAGGAGATGGAGAGATGCCACAAAAACTGCTGAGAGGAGAGATAATTACCACATGCAGAGAGGCTGTGTGTGTGTGTGTGTGTGTGTGTGTGTGTGTGTGTGTGTGTGTGTGTGTGTGTGTGTGTGTGTGTGTGTGTGTGTGTGTGTTTGTGTGTAAACCACTCAACTTTTCTGCTATTATCCCAGTGAACATGGTGAACAGACTATAAGCCCAATAGATGCTTCACTGCAAGGATTAGATCCAAGCATGAAAACAGTATACTGGTACAGTGCAGAGGAAATATGTCATTACATTAATAGAGTAATACACCACTACACTACTACACTGCCACATTACTATACTACACCACTATACCATTACACTTCTACACTACTACATCTACTACACAACTACATCACTACACCACTACACTACTACATTACTTTTCTACACCACTAAACCACTACACCACTACATTGCTATACTATACCACTACACCACTACACTACTACATTACTTTTCTACACCACTACACCACTACACTACTACAATGCTACATTACTAAACTACACCACTACACTACTACACTGCTACATTACTATACTACACCACTACACCTAATACACCACTACACCACTACACTACTGCAATGCTACATTACTATACTACACCACTACACCTAATACACCACTACACCACTACACTACTAGCATTGTAGTAGTGTAGTGGTGTAGTGGTGTTACTATACTATACATTACTATACTACACCATTACACTACTACACTGCTACATTACTATACTACACCACTACACCACTACACCTACTAGACTTCTACACCACTACACTACTACACCGCTACATTATTATACTACACCACTACACCTAATACACCACTACACCACTACACTACTACAATGCTACATTACTATACTACACTACTACACTACTACACTGCTACATTACTATACCACACCACTATACCTACTACACTTATACATCACTACACCTACTAAACACCGGGTTGATATGGCAACAAGAACAGTGTCAGAAAACCATGTGACTGGAGGACAAACGAAAACAGTACAGTTTTAAGATAAATAAATGGTAAGAAAGGATTTATGTTGCAACATCTCCGAAGCTGCAATGATCTGAAAAATATTCAGTGATTGCAGATATTATTTTGCTTTAAAAAACAGGAAACATGTTTATGTTTGACTATGAAATACCTGCCGCCACCAGGTTTGTAACATTTCAGTTCATTTAGTTTTTTTCCCGCTAAAGACTAAACTGCTGATGTGTTCATTAGATAAATTAGTTATGTTCTCTTGGGGAAAGAGAATCTTGAGCTCAGTGTTATGCCACAGAGATATTACAAACAGAAAACACAAAAAAAAATCAACATAATCCAATATTTCTCGGCTTGTGTGTGTGTCAGCAAACCAGGAAGAAATGATTCGCTGCGCTTTTAATTATGATTAAGGAGACTGAAGCTCTCCTCAGTGGTAAAAATGGGGCAGATCGGGCATGTTTCCAGGTCATTTATGGCATGAACAATTTGACGTCATCACGAGGAGAAAGTAGAAATAATTTTGCAAATGGCGCCTTCACCTTTTTTTTTGAAGATTTATCATTAACTTCATGACATGTTAAAGGCATAGAACACATCACAATAAACACATAATTTCTTCTTTAAGCAATTGTCTCCAAATGTGACATATGACATGGGGCATGGTACAAACAATAAACTGTGATGAGCTAATACATTTCTGGTTTAAATTGAAGATGTTGCAGAAGTTTGCAACTTATGCAGAAGTGATTTTCTTTTAGTTTTTGGCCTCCAGCTTCTTTACATCTTCTCATTGCTGCTGTCATTTTTCAATACTATGAGTGCCACAAATTAAATTTCACTCACCTACTTTCTTCTTGATTGGCTGCAGTTTCAAAACCTCTGCATTAGTGTTGTGATGATTAATCAATTAGTTTCCAATTATTATACAGTTATTCTGATAATCAAATAATGGAATTGAGTAATTTTAATAAGAAACTTCTCTTGTTCCAGCTTCTCAAATTTGATTATTTTCTGGTATCTTTAGTCTTCTATAATATTAATTATTAGTAGTATTTATAATAGTAATAGAGGCATTGCAAACTAGTAACCAATTAATTAGGCTGCAAATGATGACTACTTTGATAGTTGATTAATCTATTGATTATTGAAACAATTACATGGTTTCTCAAAGATGAAGATCATCAGTTTACTATTATAGAAGACTAGAACTACTAATTGAGTAATCAAATAATTATTTAGTTGCCAACTATGACATTAACCACCAATGGATTGTCCAAATTCTCTGGTTCCAACTCATCAAATCTGATTATTTCCAGGTTTCTTTAGTCTTCTTTAATGGAAAACTGATGATCTTTGGGTTGTGGACTGTTGGTCTGAAACAACAAAATTATATTTTAGGTTGAATCTTCAGCTTTGGGAAACAGTGATTAACATTTTACACCGTTTTATGAACCAGACAACTAATTGTTTAATTGTTTCAATAATCGATCGATTAATCAACTATCAGCAGGCCTCGTCTTCATATAAATGTATCTATCTGCTTGGTTTATATACAACCAGGTGAGGGTTAGAATTTTGTTTGATTGTTAAGTTGATTTTAAGTTACCATTTTTTTATATTCCATCAAAAGCAAGTGAAGGGAAGTTTAAATGATTGTGACAGAGCAGCAAAAATTGTTTTAACACAGCAGCGGTTATGAGAGAAATATCACTACGTTGAAGCAGTGGCATTAAAATGGTGCAGAATAATGGCCTCCTCTCTCCTCTGAAGCACCACTGAATCCTGGCCACCTCGTACACATTTGTCATGTCCTTTGTCAGGGTGGGAGACGTGATAATGCTTTCATTTTTTTTTTGTCCAAAATGGAGGCATCTTCCTCCTCTGTGGCTAACCTGAGACACTGACACAGACATGTGCTGCTGAAGATAAAAACAGTGGTCCGCTGACTTGGTTGCTAATTATTTCATTGGATTGTGACCCGTGATCCCAGTGAATCTGAAACACTTATCACTAATTAGATCATGCAGTCATTCAATAACCCTGTTGTACATATGTGTGTGTATGAGTGCACTGAAAAAAGTGTTTTGTTAAAATTACGTAATTTTATTATGTCCAGTGGTCGCATGAAATTACTTTAACTCAAGATATCATTTTTAATTTGATTGTACTTATATGTTTTAAGCTTTTATTAGTAGAATGAGTAGAATTTATTTAAAATTTCCAAGGGATTTCTACTTAAATACATAAGGATGGAATTACTTCTACTTGTGATTTAAATGTATAGATTCAATCAATATAAGGCCCAGCCTCAACCAATTTGGTGTCCTAGGAAAGATTTTAGGTGGCGCCCTGTCCTTGCATTGCAGTAAATTTCACTGCTACTGTGCATGTATGCTCAAGAAACTAAAACCTAGACATTCTTTTATTTGAATATAGAAATTGCATATTCAAAATGCTACTAATATTAATAGAGGTGAAAGGAGGATGTGTAACGGTGGGACTGATGAATCTCAGCAGCGCATCTGAAGAGAGAAGATGAATATGTAACACCAGTCTAATAATAAACACATGATTTCAAGAATAAAATACAAGTAATAATATTATTAATATAAAAAAACAATATAAAAACCTAAGAAATAAATGCATGATGTAGACTATAGTGTACAATATAATATACAATGCACTTTTTCTGACATTCAAATTATTTTAGTAATTCATATATTAGTAATAATATATGAATCAGAATCAGTAAACTGCAGTATAATATGTATATAAATTATGAAGATGTCATAATATATTATATATGTAAATATATTTAACACTATAACAGCTTACGCCCTTCCATAACATAAACTGATGTTAAAACTAACAGTTAGTGCTGGCTATTTATTGATTATCCAATGGTTATTGACATTATTAGGGAGGGGGCATCTTAGGAAAGTAACATACACTAAAGTTCAAAAGCTTTCTAAGTTGGGGGTCACAGAAATGTCTCATTTTTGAGAGAAAAACACTATTTTTTCAATGCAAACAACTTTTAACTAATCAGAAATACACTCTATACATTGCTAATGTGGTAAATGACTATTCCAGCTGCAAATGTCTGGTTTTTGGTGCATCAATATCTAAATAGGTGTATAAAGGCCCATTTCTAGCAACTATCACTCCAGTGTTCTAATGGTACAATGTGTTTGATCATTGCATCAGAAGGTTAATGGATGATTAGAAAACCCTTGATGTAATCATGTTAGCACAGCTGGAAACAGTTTAGCTGGCTAGAGAAGCTAGAAAACTCAGCTTCCTTTGATGAAAGCAAAGTTTGGAGGAAAAAATGATTGTTTCAAATACAAATCATTATTTCTAACCTTGTCAATGTCTCGACTATATTTTCTCTTCATTTTACAACTCATGGTAATAAAATTATGTTTTTTCATGGAAACACCCTAAACTTTTAAACGGTAGTATATTATTATTATTATTACTGCTATAGGCTTTGCTATACAGTTAAATTAAGACAATAATACCAACTAGTTTGAGAATATTGTATATTATGTTTTTCCTCCCCCGGATGGATGGCACATTTGCCTATAATGCGTAATACTAATTAGGTGAATATATTAAGCTATTACATTACATTATTATTTAATATTTCTACATATTTAGAATAAGACTAAACTACTTTTATCTATTTTTCTGTATCTTAACCTTCAATAACTTTAACATTCAGACAATAAACCAAACCAAATAATTTATTTTTAGAAAATATAACATACACTTAGTTATAAATGAGTTAATAAATTGTACATTGTCTTTTTTCTGATTACTTTTAATTAAGTTAAATTAGCTTGTTTTAAGGAAATGCAGTACATTTAAGGCAAGGCAGGCAAGTTTATTTGTATAGCACATTTCAACAACAAGGTAATTCAAAGTGCTTTACATAAAACATTAAAAGCATCAAGATACAATTTAAGACAGTTGATTAAAACAATTTAAAACAGTTGATTAAAATAAAAAATAGATATAATATAAAATAAAAATAAGAAATAAAAATTAAGAATTAAAATGTATAACTTTGAAATTAAAACAAAGAACAAGTTACAGTACAGTGCAGAGTAATTCAGAATGATATTAGCAGTAGGCAGCATTGAACAGAAAAGTCTTCAGCTGTGATTTAAAAGCAGTGAGAGTTGTGGCAGACCTGCAGGTCTCTGGGAGTTTGTTCCAGATCTGTGGGGCATAGAAACTGAACGCTGCTTCTCCATGTTTAGTTCTGACTCTAGGAACAGAGAGCAGACCTGATCCAGATGATCTAAGAGGTCTGGATGGTTCATAAGGGATCAGCAGATCTGCAATATACCTAGGCCCTAGACCATTCAGGGCTTTATAAACCAGTAAGAGTATTTTAAAGTGAATTCTTTGGCAGACAGGAAGCCAGTGCAAGGACCTTAGAACTGGACTGATGTGGTCTACTTTTTTAGTCCTAGTCAGGACTCGAGCGGCAGCATTTTGAATCAGCTGCAGCTGTCTGATTGACTTTTTGGAGAAGCCTGTAAAGACCCCGTTGCAGTAGTCTAGTCTACTGAAGATAAAAGCATGGACAAGCTTTTCCAGATCTTGCTGAGACATCAGGCCTTTAATCCTTGATATATTCTTCAGGTGGTAGTAGGCTGACTTTGTAACGTTTTTTATGTGACTATTTAAATTCAAGTCTGAGTCCATAACTACACCCAGATTTCTAGCTTGGTTTGTAGGCTTTAACATTGCTGATTGAAGATGAGCGCTGACTTTCAATCGTTCTGCCTTGGCTCCAAAAACAATTACCTCAGTTTTATCTTTGTTTAATTGGAGAAAGTTCTGGCACATCCAATCATTAATTTGTTCAATGCATTTACTCAGTGTTTGTATTGGATTATGATCTCCTGGTGATATACTGATGTAAATTTGTGTGTCATCTGCATAATTATGGTAACTTATTTTATTTTCTTTCATAATCTTAGCGAGTGGGAGCATGTAAATGTTGAATAGTAGAGGCCCCAGAATTGAACCTTGGGGGACCCCACAGCTTATGTCTATATGTTCAGATGTGTAGTTGCCTATAGACACAAAGTAGTCTCTGTCCTTTAAGTAGGATTCAACCCATTTTAGTGCTGTGCCAGTAAGTCCCACCCAGTTCTCCAGTCGGTGTAATAATATGTTGTGGTCAACCGTGTCAAATGCGGCACTGAGATCCAGTAATACTAAGACTGAAATTTTGCCATTGTCTGTGTTTATGCGGATGTCATTACAGACCTTAACTAGAGCAGTCTCAGTGCTGTGGTGGGGTCGGAAACCTGACTGGAAGTCATCAAAACAGTTGTTCAGTGTCATATAGTTAGTCAGCTGTCTAAAAACTGCTTTTTCAATTATTTTACTTAAGAACGGAAGGTTTGATATGGGCCTGTAGTTATTCATTACTGTATTGTCCAGATTATTCTTTTTTAGCAGTGGCTTGATGACTGCAGTTTTTAGGGCCTGTGGGAACACACCTGACACAAGTGACGTGTTTACAATGTGCAGGAGATCTGAGGTCATACAGGTAGAAACTTTTTTAAAAAAGCTTGTTGGCAGAATATCCAGACAGCAAGAGGAGGATTTCAGATGTTGTATAATGTCAGTCAGTCATTTTCTATACCTGCTTATTCCTCATTAGGGTCGCAGGGGTCTGCTGGAGCCTATCCCAGCGTGTTACGGCGAGAGGCAGGGATACACCCTAGATGGTCGCCAGCCAATCGTGGGGCACACACACCATTCACTCACACATTCACACCTATGGGCAATTTAGAGTTGCCAATTAACCTCAGCATGTTTTTGGACTGTGGGAGGAAGCCGGAGTACCCGGTGAAAACCCACGCAGACACGGGGAGAACATGCAAACTCCACACAGAAAGGTCCCAGACCCCTGGCCAAGGAGGTCTTGAACCTGCGACCTTCTTGCTGTGAGGCAACAGCGCTAACCCCTGCGCCACCGTGTCGCCCCTGTTGTATAATGTCCTCCAGATTTTTATGGTTGATTGGATTAAATTTTGTCATGCCATCACAACTGATTTTGAGTTCACACTGGGACGACACATATCCTGTACCTGGCATGGAGGAGGTGACTGCTTGTCTAATTTTGAAAATTTTTTCAGTGAAGAAGGAGGCAAACTCATTGCAGGCTCTGGTGGATACAAGTTCAGGGGCTACTGACACAGGGGGGTTTGTTAGCCTATCGACAGTAGCAAACAGAGTACGTGAATTATTTTTGTTTTTGGAGATAATGTCAGAGAAAAAGGACTGCCTTGCTTTTCTCAATTCAAGATTATAAAGCCTAAGTTTCTCTTTATAGATGTCATAATGCACCTGAAGATTAGTTTTTCGCCACCTGCGTTCAGCTTTCCGGCATTCTCTTTTACCGATTCTGACCAGCATTTCATTTCTCCATGGAGATCTCTTTTTGCCAGAGATAATCTTCACTTTCACCGGTGCAAAGGCATCAATAAGATTTGTAACTTTCCTGTTGAAGTTTTCTAAAAGTTCATTCACTGTAGTGTAGGGGGTGGCAGGTGTCGGAGAGAAAGCCTGGATAAACATTTCTCTAGTGTTATCAGTGATGTACCGTTTTGATATTACCTCTGTTTGAACACTTCTATGTGTGGAGAAAGTGCTCTTAAAGAACACACAGGAATGGTCAGACAAACCAACATCAGTCACCTCAACCTTAGAAATGTTTAAACCTTTAGAGATAATTAAATCCAAAGTGTGACCTTTGATATGTGTTGGTTCCGTTACATGTTGAATTAATCCATAATTTTCAAGGACACAACACAGTTCTTTAGCACTGCTGTCCTGAGCATTATCCACATGAATGTTAAAATCACCAACAATAATAACATAGTCAAAGTCAATGCAGGTTACAGACAGCAGTTCAGAAAAGTCATCAAAAAAGTTTGCACAATATGTTGGTGGCCTGTAAATATTCAGAAAAACTGCCCGGGGCGAGGAATTTAACTGAAGGGCGACATATTCAAATGAATTAAAATGTCCATATAACATCTGTTTGCATTTGAGGGAGACATTAAACAATATGGCAACTCCACCCCCTCTCTTTCCCACCCGAGTTTCACTTATAAAACTGAAGTTTGGAGGGGTTGACTCAATGAGCATGGTTGCACTGTTATCTGGGTTCAACCATGTTTCAGTTAAAAACATAAAATCAAGGTTGTGTTGAATAATAAAATCATTAATTAAGAAGGTTTTCCCCACTAAGGACCTAACATTTAGTAAGGCCAGACTCAGTGTTTCACAGTTTTCCTCAGCTGGTTGTGGAAGACAAGGAAACACTGGAATGTTTCGAGGTTTTATCATTAATAAGTTGTCCGCTTTAATTGAACCCCCTTTTTTTTTTCTCATAACCGATCTTCTGTTACCTGTCATCACAGGGATTGAGAAAGCTACCTGAACTCCATAGGGCCCTGACTTTTCCTGGAGAACATTATTGATCGTAGTATTGTAGCCTGGACCCGGCAATTAATTAATAAACATAAGTATGATTCACTAATGTGTGTGTGTGTGTGTGTGTGTGTGTGTGTGTGTGTGTGTGTGTGTGTGTGTGTGTGTGTGTGTGCATGCGCGTGTGTGTGTGTGTGTGTGTGTGTGTGTGTGTGTGTGTGTGTGTGTGTGTGCATAAACCACTCTACTTCTATGCTATTATCAGGTGTCAGCATCCTCACAAGCAGTTAGTCATGATTCCATGAATCACATCATGCAGATGAACATTAATCATTTTATCGGCATCGTTCCTCCTACGCTGATGCTGCTCGTACTCCTCAGATCACAGGAAGTTAAGGCGCCGCTCTCTGAACCCTGACACTGAGTGATTTTTGTTTCCCCTTTGTCGAGCTCATTTATTTGCATATACCTGCTGCAGTGAGCACAGTGAGTATCAGAGGCAGATGGAGGAGATGTTAAACACCTAGGAGGCTCTGAACTGGTGTTCTTGAAGAAGGCTGCGGATAAGAACACACATGTCTGACCTCTAAAAACCTTCATTCGCTGCGTAAGTTTACTCTCTTTTTATAAACACAGATTCCGTGATTTTGAAGATCAAGATTTTCTAATGAGAAATGATGGATCTTGTTACTTTCAGAAGACATTGAAGCTTTAGTTTCAGATTCAACCTATACTCCATTTAGATGACAGTAAGTTTATTTTAATAAACTTAATTAGTCACATCAGTACATGATTTTGTTGCATTAACCTATAATAGGGAGAATTGCTTATTCTGGCCAAAGATCTCTGCATACATGCCGATTTTCTATCTCCATATTTCAGCATGTGGAGCAGGAAGCTGCTGTCTTGATTTTTAATCCCGTCAACAAAGCTGTGATTGTCCTGGTTTCTCATAGTCCACGGACAGTGAAACAAGAACTCAGCACCAGATCTATTTTAATCTCTGGAACAAAAGTGAGTCAAAGGTGTGAAAAGATGCTGCTTTTCCAAATCCGACCCTGTTTTTCTTCAATAAACAACTATATTAGCCTGAATAATTATAAATACCATGAATCCTACCTCATCCATCAGTCAGGTGCTCACACTCTCTCCTGTCAGGCTGCTGGGAACTATCACAATCATTTTCTCAGACAGACAAACGTTTTTCTGCCTTTTTTTTGCCTTTGTGTTTCTCCTCATCATCTGTGACAGCAGTAATTCTTGGCTGTGTGACAGATGACTCAGTCAACACTCCTTTTTCCACACCAAAGACGTCAGAAGAGGCCTGCACCTCCTTTTCTCTCCTGCTGTATTTATTTCCTACTTCAGAAAATCCTGCAAGTTAAACACAGCTAATAAGAGAATTTTCGGTCCGACTAAGTCTAAATGAAAACAAACTTGTACCTGGTTTACCTGACAATTTCAACCAGGCTAGGAACATCCCATAATGCACCACTCTCCATTATTGCGGTACAATAAATCCTGCCCGCAGTTTGATTTTATCAAACATAATTTCCATGATAGAATCTTAATTACAGTTATTATCAAATGTTCAGTTTCATCAGTGTGAAATCTCAAAACAGTCAATCCACAGAGAAAGAGACAGCCATCAACAATTCTGTGAAGTTATGATGTCACAGCTATAATGTCAGACACAACATGACCTTTCTAGAGCTTCAGAGAGTTGTCTCGTCTGGTTTTCTAGTGCTTTGGTTGTTTCTTCTGTGTCTACTTCCTGTTGTATCCTGAAATAATCTCCTCCCTAATTCATCTAATGTGTCACCTGTGTTTGGTTACTCACCTGTCTTTCATCAGTGATTAGTTCTTTGTGTGTTTAAGCCATGCCTAAATGGCTCTATACCAAGATGATTTATGGTTCTTAAAACTAAAAAGCATTGTTTAAATATGTGTTATTGGTGACATCCCATTAAATAAAACCCATAAAAAGTGTCAAATATGGGACCTTGATTGGGAAATTGATTTGATTGCATTAGTATTTTTTCTATGTAGAGTCAGATTCTTCCTCTGGATGCCTTCCATTACAACCACATTTATAAATCTCAATATAATTACAGTATAAAAGCATGAATTCTGTAATGAATTCCATTTTGAAGAAAAGTAGTGATATTTGACAATTTATTTGGCCAGATTAATAGATTGGGTGTTAAAGAGCTAAAATATATTCAGGAAAATATAACTGGACTTTGATGTAAATCTTTCTGAATTTTTTTTTGTATGAACTCTTAAGTTAAATCAAATCTAATTCAAAATGTTGCTATTTTTTGTATCTTATCCTTCAATTTAACATTCAGGAAATTAACCGAACCGAATAATTTACTAGTTGCACATGTGCAGAAAATAGAATTTAAATCATGCATACTTTTTTCTAGTTACTTTTAACTGAGTTAAATTAGCTTGTTTTAAAGAAAGGCACAATTAGTAGTAACACAGTAGTAGTAACAGTTTTTTTCAGTGTACAGGACCTGGTGAATCTTTTCTGTAGTGATCTCTGCTGCTCATGATGACTCTTGTCACGTTTGAGTTTAACAAACAGCAGAAAGCTCCGCGAGGCGAGGAAATCCCCTTGGTGTATTGTGGATAATCTTCTGATGTGAAACCTGAGCTGTGAAGCACCCCGGTGTTCTACAACAGCATGGAGTGACAGCAACGCTAAGCAGCTTTTACCGCAGCCGGTGCCTCAGCTTCTGCATGTCTGAACAATCACCAGCAGCAGCGTCACAACTGTATCTCCTCCTGATACCTGATTAGATTTCTCTGCCTCGCTGCTTTTTGGATTCTGCTGCTGTTCTTTCTTCATGTACTGATGAAAGAAGTCACCAGCACAGCAAATCACCACAATCATCTTTCACAGTGTGACCCAATAGTGGCACAACAGCTCCAAAGAGAAGGCCAGGGCCACAAAATGTGGAAAAACTCACACAGTTTTTAAGACACAGTCAATGAGGGAACCAGTTCATCAGAGCTGTTGGCAGACAGTGAAGAAGTCACAAACATGTCCAAGATTCATGACCCCATGAATATGTTATTTCTGAATGTGCTTATGAAAGAAATCACCACCCGACATCTTGTGTTGCATAAAAGAATTGAGAGCATCTCTGGATCTCTCCCTGTTCAGCGAAAGTAAACCCTCTCATATATGGTATTCATTGAAATTATATTGGTGTCATGGTATTTGATAGAATTTTCTTTCATGTATAACTATGTTTTAGCCCTATTTTAGAATATTTTTAATACACACAGGCCAGTAGCACAGGCAGGGGGGCGCTGCCGGGGCTGCAGCCCCCCCTAGTGGTGAGTGACTACATAATGTTGTAGTTTTATTTCACAACCAACTGTCAGCCAAACTTTTGTTAACATAAATACAAAAAAATGTTTATTTTGTAGACTGAAGCTGTATATAAAATGTATATTTTATTTTAAAAATCAGTTCAACATTTATTGAGGATCTGTATTATTTTAAACGCCAGACAAAAGGTGAGTCAGTCAGTCAGTCTTTTCCTTCACCACTTATTTCTCATTAGGGTTGCGGGGTCTGCTGGAGCCAATCCCACCGCAGGTGAGAGGCAGGGATACACCCCTGATGGTCACCAGCCTATCATGGGTCACTGTGGCAGTCTCCCTGCCCCCGGGGGTTCCCCGGCCCCGAACAGATCCACACAAGTCCAGTTTAAGGCTCAAACATCCTTTTTCGCGCTTTATTTGTTGACACACTCACACACGCGCGCGCACAGAGGCCGTCTGCAGCCGATCGCAGGCCGATTCGCTGCCGTCTGCTCGGTTCTCTGGTGTGTCCGTTGCTTTCCTCTCTTCAGGTCCAGCCTGCTACTGTGTTTTAAAAGAGACGGTGAGAGTAATTAGCACACCTGTACTCAACTGCTCAATCACTCTCACCTGGCGCCCCTCCCCTGAGCCCTCCCCACACCTCTCTCCCACAGCTGATGCACCACGCCCCCTCCACAGTCACACACAGCATTCACTCTCCCACACCTCTCTCACACCTATGGGCAATTTACAGTCTCCAATTAACTTCAGCATGTTTTTGGACTGTGGAAGGAAGCTGGAGAACCTGGAGAGACCCACGCAGACACAGGGAGAACATGCAAACTCCACAGAGAAAGGTCCCAGCCCAAGGTGTTATAGGTAATATAGGTATTCCATTACCAGCTCTAACATTGTCCAGCCTCACTGTTGGTGGGGTAAAAAAAGACTGGTCTCTAATACAAGCCTGGGCTGGTATTAGAACTAATGTTTTTAAATATCTAATTGTACAAACGAGACTGTTTAACTCATTCGAAAGCCACGAGAACACCTAAAATATCAAGCCATGGCTACGGTGGCCTGGTTAGGTGACATGTACGGTGGCCGACAGGGGAAAACGCAACGCAAACAGCAAATCACTGACATTGTTAGCTAACATTTTTAGTCTACCGTTGTTTACCATCACAGTTGCTGAGCTTGTTGTAGAGGCTGGCATGAGTGATAAGGAGATTAGAGGAAGAGATAATATTAATAATATATTTTATTTAGAAGTGGCTTTCAGGACACCCAAGGTCACTGTACAAAAGGTAAAAAATGGACAGAATACAAGAAAAAAAAATATCAATGCAAATAGAGAGGGAACTGACTTTTAATTAATATATTGCTTTTAGAAATGGCTCATATGAAAACTATAAACCTGCTAAATTATGTTTATTATACTAA
Organism: Lepturacanthus savala; assembly: GCA_030544235.1. Taxonomy (NCBI): domain Eukaryota; kingdom Metazoa; phylum Chordata; class Actinopteri; order Scombriformes; family Trichiuridae; genus Lepturacanthus; species Lepturacanthus savala. The sequence goes on along the minus strand of CM060477.1, from coordinate 22,503,429 downwards.
AACAAAGAGGAAAGAGAGTAATATGAAAATTGAACAAATAATTTACTTCAAATACAAAAATATGTTGCATAACATAAGTGAATTTAGTAATGGTGCTGTGAGATCCATATTTAAAATCTTGTATCACTTCCATGAGCTTGAAGGACTTCATCCATGCAAAGATTCATACAATTTATTAATGAGGTATTTGGGAAAAGCAACGAAAGCAGTCTTACATGCCTCCCAGTCTTCATCAAGATTCTTTGGTTTCAACTTTTTGTCAATTTTGGTGCAGAGGGTGTCAACATTAATGTTCTTTAGATTCCTAAATGAGCTGATGCTAAATGCTGAAAAGCAGAGTTCAGTGCTAATGTGAAAAGGAAGTGGTCTATTATAGGAAGTTCATTGGAGGTGCAGTTAGAGGGGGTAAGACCGTGGCAACAGATTAAATCAAGCATGTGTCCTTTGCTGTTCATCAGAAAGTCAATGTATTGATGAAAACTGTCAAGGCATGATGAGAAGTCTCTAGTGAGGGGAAGATTTTTATTTTCAATGTGAATGTTGAAATCTCTTAGCAGTATTGTGTTAGGTGACAATGTGGTGAGTTGAGTAAGAAGAGTGGAATGTTCAGTTAAAAAGTCAGTATGGGACTTAGGGGGTCAGTAAATGGTGGCTATGACAATGGGGGATGAACCAGGCAACATATACACAGTGTATTCAAATGAGCGGAATGAAAATACTTGTACTGACAGGACTGACACGGTGAGTTACTGTGAAACCCTACCATGACTGTTGCCACAGAGATGAGAGATATCAACAAATCCAGGTGGTGTGCATTCATTGCCATATTTTTATTAAACAGAAAGTCAAGCTTATGGTCATTGAGAAGTTCCTGGAGAAGAGGATCTGAAGTAGACCGTGGCTTGACAGCTGCATTGGCATGAGCTGACCTGGCCAGGCCACCCATTGCACCGCTATTTCAAGTTCCGATGAAGTGTTCGAGAGGATGGCAAAGTCCACATGTTCTGGCTGTTACAATGGTCTCAACTGGAAGACCGATGACAGAAGGGTGTAATGACATAGGTGGTTGTATTCTGAGAGAGCATCATAGAAGAACTCACCCACTCACAGAGGGATGCCCTCTGTGAGTGGGTGAGTTCTTCTATGATGGGGGTGTGGTGAGTAAACAGTCGGTCACGTGGAAATTATTGGACGGCATGCTGCATGTGGCTGCTAAGTCTGTTTGAATGTATGCCGTCAGGATTCAAAAAAGATGGGCAATTCCAAAACAGGTGGAAATTGTCTTTAAAGCCTACACCAGCAGCCCTGCTGGAGTACTCTGCTGAATTTTTCTGATTTGCATTCAAGAGGAGTAAGTGGTCCACTGAGGAAAATGGATTTACTAGCGCTGGCCAGAAGGTGTAAAAGTGATCCAAAATCAGCTTTGGTCACCGTCGACTGAAGAATGGGGAGAGTCATTCACTCCGATGTGGAGAATAATGCATATAGTGAGTGGCAGTGTGTTTCAACAGAATGTTTTTCTGCTGAGGTTTTGCAGGATGACATACACAACAACACTGTGCAGTTGTTTTTGCACAGCTGGCTCTTCTTTGTGCTCTCTTGCGGTGGACAGCTGCTTGCATGAAGCAAGGAAAGGAAACAGTTTAGATACAGACTATGGATGACCCCTGCCCTCTTACGATTAGTCATTTCTCAGCCCCCCACATGGGTACCTTTTCTGGTTTTTGCTGATGACAGAAAGCTCTGTGTTAGTGGCTAGTTGGAAAAAGAAGGAGAAAAAGAATTCAAGCCAATTTTTTGTACAGCCCAAAATAATAACTCACAGATTTGCCCAAATGGGCTTTAAAGTGTGTACCTATACAACATCCCCTGTCCCTAGACCCTCACATTGTACAGGAAGGAAAAATCTTTAATGGGGAAAAAAGCAGAAGAAACCTCAGGAAGAGTAACAGAGGAGGGATACCTCTTCCAGTACAGACAGGCATGCAATAGATGAAGTGTGCAGGGGATGGAAATAATACATTTGAACAGGAAAAGTTTAATATGGCATTAAATAGAATAATAGACACCTGCTCTTAAATGTAGGAAGGGTGTCTGCCCCCCAGACAGAAACAGGAAGATTCCAAAAGAGAGGAGCCTGGTAGTTGAAGGCTCTGCCTCCCATTTTGATTTTAGAAAGTCTAGGAACATCTAATAACCCTGCATTGTGGGAGTGGATGATTTGAAACGATGAGATCCTTAAGATAGGATGGACCATTAAGAGCTTCATAGGTAAGGAGGAGGATTTTGAATTCTATTCTTGATTTCACAGGAGGCCGGTGCAAAGAGGGTAATACTGGCGAGATATGATTCCCTAATCAGTTGTGTATCATCTGTGTAACAGTGGAAATTAAAAGTAGAGTGTTTTCTAATAGTTTTGTCACAGCCACACCAGGCTCTCCATCGACCACACCCACTCTCCACTCTACTGAAAACATGGCTTCCCGCTCACTCTCCCCTGTCTACTAACAGGCCACACCTGTCACCCTCGTTATGCCCCACACCTGTGGCTTCATCCTAATTGCCAACCCTACATAAGACCTGCAGTTTGTTCAGTCTTTGTCTGGCTTCACCGTGAACTCCACAGACATTTGCTCAGGCTCCTCTCCTGCCACAGCTCCTGAAGAAGAAGCATTTCAGTTAAGTCACGTCAGCTTTTGTGTTTGTCTGTTAGACATTTGAAGTTTTTGGCCTCCACCTTATTGTCCCTTTTTGTTTCCTGATTTGAAGCTGACTTGCAATAAAACCTTGTACACTGACTTCTCCACGCCGTGAGTCTCTGATTGCTGACAGAAAGCCAGACCAGGCAATGGATCAGCCTACAATCAATCCAACCCAGGACCCCCTTCAAGGCCGTGTGGATGAGTTCAGCCCGATGCAGGCACCAGCAGCTGGTATCAGGCCGCAGATCCCACAGCCCCAGCCAGCTCAGCAGATCCCACAGCCCCAGCCAGCTCAGCAGATACCACAGCCCCAGCAATTCCAACAGGTGACACCAGCAGCTCCAGTGATTGCCCACTCCCATGTGGTAAACCCAACACCTTACTCCGGGGACCCTGAAGGCTGCAAGGGGTTTTTGCTCCAGTGCTCCTTGGCGATCGAGATGCACCCCCTCAATAGTGGGGAAACCTCTGGCCCGCAAACAGGTACAATTCCAGACTTCTAGAGCTTAGAGTCTTCAGTTTACATGTAGAGTCCATTAGTTTCCTAGTATTAGACAATGCCACAGTGGACATCATACTAGGACTCCCCTGGCTCAAAAAGCATTCTCCAACCATCTCTTGGACCACTGGTGAGGTTCTCCGCTGGGGTGAATCCTGCCATGCGTCATGTTTTCCACAGCTCCCACTCCCACAGGCCCAAACCACCTCCTTGCCAGCCCACGCCACAACCCTGGAAAGTCCAAACCAGAACCAGGCCTTCCGTATCCCTCCAGAATACTCTTCCTTCTCAGATGTCTTCTGTCCAAAACGTGCCTCCTGTCTACCACCACACCGACCATGGGACTGCGCCATTGACCTCCTGCCAGGACACCAAATCCCTCATGGTAAGATCTACCCATTGTCCCTGCCTGAGCAGCATGCCATGGAGGACTATGTGGCCCAGGCCTTGGAACAGGGCTACATTCGACCCTCCAAATCACCAGCTGCCTCCCCATTCTTCTTTGTGGCCAAAAAGGAGGGTGGCCTGAGACCCTGCATTGACTACAGAGCAATGAATAAAATTACCACCAAGTTCCGCCTGCCTCTCGTTCCTGCAGCCCTAGAACAACTACGAGGCGCTACTATCTACTCCAAGCTGGATCTGCGTAGCGCTTACAACCTGGTACGAATTCGCAAGGGAGATGAGTGGAAGACCGCATTCATCACACCCACCGGCCACTACAACTATCTGGTGATGCCCTTTGGTCTTTCCAATGCCCCATCCGTCTTCCAAAGATTCATGAACGAGATATTTCGTGAGTACCTCAACCAATTTGTCATTATTTACATCGATGACATTTTGATTTACTCCTGTGACTACCCAACTCATGTGAAACATGTTACTCTCATCCTGTCCAAGTTACGTCAATACCATATATACCTCAAAGCAGAGAAATGTGAATTCCACCAGACTACAGTCCAGTTCCTGGGATACAATGTCACTCCACAAGGAGTGAGCATGGATGATGGGAAAGTGAAGACAGTGCAGTCCTGGCCTCGCCCACAGACCATCAAGGAACTCCAGCGTTTCCTGGGCTTTGCAAACTTTTACCGACGCTTCATCCAAAATTACAGCATGATTACTTCTCCATTGACGTCCCTTCTCCGTCACAAACCCAAGTCCCTGGCCTGGAACCCGGAAGCCACAAAGGCATTTGATCACCTCAAAGAAGCCTTCACCACCGCACCCATCCTCTGCCATCCAAACCCGGAGAGAGCATTCGTAGTAGAAGTGGATGCCTCTACATCCGGAGTTGGAGCCATACACTCCCAGGTTCAAAATGGATCCCTCCGCCTCCATCCCTATGCCTACTTCTCCAAAAAGCTCACGGCTGCAGAACGCAACTACAATATCGGTGACAGAGAGCTGCTTGCCATAAAGCTTGCCTTGGAGGAATGGCGCCACTGGCTGGAGGGGGCCAATCACCCATTCACCGTTCTCACTGATCATAAAAACCTGGAATACCTCCATCAGGCCAAGACATTGAATCCCAGACAAGTAAGGTGGGCCTTGTTTTTCACACGTTTCCACTTCACAATTACATATCGTGCTGGTTCAAAGAATGTGCGAGCAGATGCCCTGTCCCGTCTTTATAGCCCAGAGGAAGAAATAAACCCTCCCGAGCCAGTCCTATCCCCAGAGATAATAGTAAGTCCCATCCAGTGGGCAATTGATACCCAGATAGCAGCAGCCACAGAATCAGACCCTGCCCCGCCCAATGCCCCAGCTACCCATGTCTATGTTCCCACAAGACTGCGCATTCCACTCCTCACTGCTGCCCACTCTTCCCTAGGGACCGGACACCCTGGTACAAATGCCACCCTCTCCCTCCTCCGGCACCGCTACTGGTGGCCAGGGATGGCTAAAGATGTCCGTCAATTCGTCGCCAGTTGCTCTGAATGTGCAATGACCAAGACGCCATGCCATCTGCCAGCAGGCAAACTCCGTCCACTGCCCATCCCACAAAGGCCCTGGTCACACCTAGGAGTGGATTTTGTCACAGGCCTCCCTCCCTCCAAAGGCAATACCTGTGTACTGGTCATTGTAGACAGATTCTCAAAGGCCTGCAAGTTGATCCCAATGAAGAGCCTCCCAACAGCAGCAGACACGGCAGATGCATTGTTCACACACGTGTTCCGGAATTTCGGTCTCCCAGAGGACATTGTATCAGATCGGGGCCCCCAGTTCATCTCCAGGTTCTGGCATGCCTTTCTGAAACAGCTGGGGTTAACGGTTAGTCTCTCCTCGGGTTATCACCCCCAAACCAACGGCCAAACCGAGCGCAAGATCCAGGAACTGGGTCGCTTCCTACATACCTTCTGCCACGACCGCCAAAACAGCTGGGATCAGTTCCTCCCCTGGGCCGAGTACGCACAAAACTCCCTACGCCAACCGTCCACTGGCATTAGCCCGTTCCAGTGCGTGCTTGGTTTCCAACCACCACTCTTCCCCTGGTCGGAAGACCCTTCGGATGTCCCAGCTGTTGATGCCTGGTACCGTGAAAGTGAGAAGGTCTGGAACAAGGCGCACCACCATCTGCAGAGGGCCATCCGTCGTCAGAAACACCACGCTGACATCCGCAGGTCCACCCCACCTGAATATGCAGTGGGACAGAAAGTGTGGCTCTCAACCAAGGACATCCGGATGCGTCTCCCCTGTAAAAAGCTAAGTCCCAGATATATTGGCCCTTTCACCATCATACAACAGATAAATCCAGTCACCTTCAAGTTGCAGCTACCTCCAAGTTACAAAATCCATCCAACATTCCATGTCTCACTTCTGAAACCCTACCATTCACCCCTCTCTTCCTCTTCTCCTGCAGAGCCTGGTGTACGTGCAGATCCTCCACTGCCACTCCTCCTGGACGAGGGCCCCGTTTATGCGGTTAAGGGCATCCTTGACTCTCGGCGTCGCAGGGGTCGGCTGGAGTACTTGGTCGATTGGGTGGGTTACGGCCCAGAGGATCAGTCATGGGTCCCCCGTGGTGACGTCTTGGACCCTACAATGCTCGCCGACTTCCATAGAACTCATCCCAGCCGTCCAGCCCCTCGTAGTAGGGGTCGACCACGTCGCCGAGGTCCCTCGTCCTCAGGAGTGCCCCCTGGAGGGGGGGGTAATGTCACAGCCACACCAGGCTCTCCATCGACCACACCCACTCTCCACTCCACTGAAAACATGGCTTCCCGCTCACTCTCCCCTGTCAACTAACAGGCCACACCTGTCACCCTCGTTATGCCCCACACCTGTGGCTTCATCCTAATTGCCAACCCTACATAAGACCTGCAGTTTGTTCAGTCTTTGTCTGGCTTCACCGTGAACTCCAGACATTTGCTCAGGCTCCTCTCCTGCCACAGCTCCTGAAAAAGAAGCATTTCAGTTAAGTCACGTCAGCTTTTGTGTTTGTCTGTTAGACATTTGAAGTTTTTGGATTTTTTGGCCTCCACCTTATTGTCCCTTTTTGTTTCCTGATTTGATGCTGACTTGCAATAAAACCTTGTACACTGACTTCTCCACGCCGTGAGTCTCTGATTGCTGACAAGTTTTACCTAAAAGAAGCATATAAAAGGTGAAAAGTATTGGTTGGAGCACAGAACTGTGGAAAATATTGTGTCAAATACAGCACTAAGGTCTAACAGAAAAAGAATAGTGATAAAGCCTTTATCTGATGCATTTAGAACATAATTTCAAACCTTCACCAGTGCCATCTCTGTACTATGATGCATTCTAAATCCTGACTGGAAATCATCATATAAATCATTTTTCTGTAGGAAGTCACACAGTTGTGTGGCACCTGCTTTTCCAGGATCTTAGAGAGAAAGGGAAGGTTGGATATATGTCTATAGTAAGCTAAAACACCTGAGTCAAGCATGTTGCTGATGCTGTATATCAGAACAAGGTCAGCAGTGTGGTTAAAGAAATAGGTGGGCACATCTACTATCTTAGAGAAGCCAATTGACTCAAGTAAAGAGAGAAACACAGATCCAAGGCTATCACCGTCAACGTGAATACTAAAATCACCTGCAATGATTATTTTATCTATCTTAAGAATTTGATTTAAAAGGAACTCTGAGAACTCATATAAAAATTCTGAAAACAGATAACAGGTACACAAGTTAGGTGAGAAAAACTACAAATGAGGCTTTCAAAGGATGTGTGGTTATATATCGGCTCAGGGCTGATCAATAAACTTGAGTTGAAAATGGCTGCACCACCTCAGCCGATGTCTTGAGGAATATTAGTATTAGTAAAGCTGGGAGACGTACATTCATTTAGGCTAACATATTCCTCATGATGCAGACAGGTTTCAGTAACACAGAAGAAATCAATATTATAATTTGATATCAGATCATTTATTAATGTCTTTGGAGGACAGGGATCTAATGTTGAAAAATCCACATTTCACTCTCCAGTCCTGCTGCACTTTAGCTCTATTGGTGCTAATTTTAATTAAGTTACTGTGTGCAACTTGTCTTCTGTTTGATATAAAGGAGTTAAAGAAATTAAATGATCTGGGGACAGACACAATCTCTATGCAGTTTGGAGTGGGATTCCTCCTGGATTTAACTGCGTATTGTCAGTCCATCATGTTCATAGATAAGAGAGAGGCACTGTCCAAAGTTGGATGTATGCCATCCCTCGCTATCAGACCAGGTTTCCTCCAGAACGTTGACCAATTGTCTATGAAACCTACATTATAATCTGGGCACCAACTCGACAACCAGCGGTGGAAGGATCTCATGATAAACATGAGATCATTAGTCAAGTTTGGCAGGGGACCAGAGAAAATTACAGTGTCTGACATGGTCTTTGCACAGGTGCATACCTACTCCACATTAATCTTAGTGACCTCGACTGGCGTACACAGGCATCGTTACTGCTGACGTGAATGATGATTTTATCAAATTTAGGTTTAATTTTAGCTAACAACTTCAAATTTGATTCAATGTCACCTACTCTGGCCCTTGGGATACAGCTAAGTGTGTATTGTATGTACCCAAGGGCTTTAGTTTATGACATCTATCCCCACTATGAAAAGTCACTCAGTCATGCTGTCTTTCCAGCTGCTCTGATACTGTTGTGGGGCTAGAAGCTAAGCAAGAGGCTAAGCTAGCATTAGCTCGGCCCGGGCTAATAACTTGGTCTGAGGCAAGTATTGTCAGGGAGCTACGAGTTATGCTAGGTTGGTCTGAGGATGCTATGGACCGTTTAGCTACGCTTGCATACGACTGGCTGATGCTGAGCCAAGCTTCTACCTCACTGAGCCTTGCCTCTAGGCCTAGTACAACATTGCACTTAATACATGTACTATTATGGCTAATGGCAGAGGAGTAACTAAACAATTGACACCCTGGGCAGGAGAAAGCATAAGAGGGAAAGGAAAGGAGAAAAGACATTGCAATCTAGGTTAACTGAGCTAAATAACTAGCAATAGGAAGATTCAGCGAATGAAACACTAAAAGACGGAGACAGTAGAGCGTGCTTGAGTGAAACTAGCGTACAATTAACGTATGTTGGATAAATTAGCATCAGAAATTAGATAAAACAGAGAAAACTAGGCAGCATGCCGATGCGCTGTAGCACACAACACATCAACAGCTCAGAGAAACCGGAAATTATGCAATAAGCTAAGGAGGAGTCTCACAAAGCAGAAGAGGAAGCTCCAGAAGCAGTGGTAATAGTGTAAGTGGATGGCTTCATCCGTAACAGCCTACTTCCCACCTACTGGTGTAAAATGAGGAATCCATTATCTAGTACTTCCGACTACCTTAGTATTCTTCTCTTAGTATTCAACTGGTATGTGAACGGTACCTGGATGGTTTACTACATCTGGTCATATTTTACAGTATGCAAGCGACCCACACTACACTATCACAGAATTCAATGGGAGGTCAAAAACTGTAGTAAAAGAATAACCCTTCCCCCTAAATTTATTGTAAGAATCTTCAGTTAGCATCCTTAACATAAACACAAATTTGAGCAAGGCAAAAGGGAGAATAAACATCAAGATTATCATCTCACTAAATAAGGTCTTGGATTTTTCCATTTACATGCATTTATGTGATATTTTGACATAATTGTGATAATATTGATCATACCAGATATTTCTTCTAGTATATTAGGGTTTGATTCTTATCAAGGGGTGTTATATTCTTTACAGTAGAACTTAACCAACTATGTAAATTCTGCCAAAATTGACTTGTGAGTCTACAAAAATAACTTTTCCCAGTGGTACTGCTGTTCGTCCTTTGAACATCCGGGTTCAAAGGACAGGCAAGATGGTGAAGGTGTAGTACATCTGAATTGTGCCTTCTACTGGTTATCTTCCTACATAGAAGCTACTACTGTGGCGTTGGAGTAATAGCTACTCAGTAGGCTGTGAACAATGCATACTAAGGTTTCAGATCCAATCAATGTTATCTTTCTTTATCTTAGTCTGACCGAAATGGTGTAGCCTGCTTACATCTGCCTCTGCTTAACTCGGTTGTTCAATGTGTGCATGATGACCAAAAGTGCACATGGCAGGCTAAATCATGCTGTGTCTGGTGTGCAGATGTTGATGACGCCAGAAAATGAAAAGTTAAAATCCCATAGACTTGGGTATTACAGCTCCTCCTCAGGTTGCTTCCCAGAGCTTTTGTTGCAATTAAAAGATCTGTTGTCTTTTCTTGCACTGATCTATGGTTGTATTATAAGACCCGGATAGGGTATCGCCTCTTACAAGGCATGTTGATTTTTCCCAGTGGAACTGCAACAAAAAATCCCATGCAACCCAAAAAATGTATTTTTTTTTGTCTCCAAATTTAATTTGGTTGGCAAAGTGACAGACAATTATATCACGGAAAAACAGACATACTGTATAAGGTAGGGGATGACAGCAGAAGACAGCAATGAAGAGAGGGTAGGGGAATAGTAGAAGAAAATGTCAGGTGCAGTATGTGATTTTAAAGAGATGGGCTTTGAGATATGCTTTTAAGGAAGGCAGGGAGTCAGAGTTCCGGATGGCTGGGGGGAGGGAGTTCCAGAGGGTGGGGGTGGTAATAGTAAAGGCCCTGTCCCCCAGGATGTGGTGCTTGGACTTGGTGATGGGGGTGAGGAGGTTGGCATCGGAGGAGCACAGTCGGCGGTGGCGGGGAGTGGCGGTGGAGGAGAGAGGGTTAGGGTTAGGATTAGGAGAGTGAGGAAAGAGATTAATCATAAATCTGTTTTTTCTTGGCCTATCAACACAATTTAAAAACTGATATGTAGATTTAAATCGGAACCTTAAACCTAAATTGTAGCCTTGTTTTTTACAGTAACTGTATTTGCATGTCTCTTCTTATCTTAATGTATGTCCTTGTCTTACCCAATGTACAATTAGTCTATTAATGTAATGGTCCAACACATCCTCATTTGTCCAAGCTTCCACTGTTCTATAGGAATACATACTTCCTACAGGCATTTCACTAGTATCATAAAAAATACCAGCATTCGGTATGAAACAATATACTGCCCAGCCCTACCCAAAACCCACTAAAAGATCCTGTGTCCTACTGGTCAGTTACCTTGAGACTATCTAGATAAGTACAGGATATGGCTTTTAACCTCTGATTTGGGTTTTAGGCCTTTTGACCAAAGGCCAACATAGAACCTCATTCTGATCTCATGAGATCTACATCTCACCTGGCATCACATCTTATAAGACTAGACAATACATTACACAGATGTTTCACCTTTGCAGATGTGTTTTTTTAATTCCCATTCTTTTGTGTGTTACAGGGAATTACACTGTGAGGAAACAGACAAATATTTGAAACATGAGGCAGAGCGTTTTGCCTGAAATAGACTGAGACAGCAGATCCAAGCGAAGCTCTGATGTCTCATTGATTTCACCTCTTAAATCCACTTCAGTCGTAAAAGGCGAGATGACGGCGTGGAAAGGGGAGCAGGCAGATTAAAGAGAGAGTTTTTAAGCCCTGGTATATTTCAGGCATGGATAGTGAAACTTAAAGAAACAGTCCAAGCCTGAACCACTTTAACACACCAGCTATCGGTACCGTGTTTTGCACCACTAGGTCCATTATGTTTGCGGTTTCTGTATCTCGGTAGAAGCGGGCGAAGAAAAATGGTTTCATTACAAAAGTAATGTCCAAATCTCACCACAAAAACTATTAGGAGGCACAGTAATTATAGTATTGATGATACCAAGCTGTGAGGTTTCTTGACGCACTGTAGTTTCAGGGAAACACAAGACAAAATTGTTGGAAACTACTTATGTGGAATATCAAGCCTGGTATAAACAGACTTATCTCAAAATACTAAATAATCGCTGGAACGATTAGTCGATTTTTAATTGATTATTACATTAGTCCAATTACAGACCAATTACTCAATTTAAAAAAGAAAAGGTTCAGATTCTCAAATTAAATCCAAATTCTCAAATCTGATTATTTCCTGGTTTCCTTACTCTTCTATAACAGTAAACTGTTGATCTTTGGGTCGTAGACTGTTGGTTTGGACCAAAAAAGACATTTTAGATTATAAGAATCTTGTCCTTCCAGATCAAATTTGTCCTTCAATCTTTGAAAACTCTGCATCTCCCATTTTTTTAACCATTCTATCTATTGTCTTTGGTTGATTCTACACCAAGTTTCACAAAAACTGGCCCGGTAGTTTTTTCTGAAATCATGCTGTCAGAAACTGACAGGCAATAAGGTAAATTAGAGCTGCAACAATTAATTGATTAGTTACCAACTATTACATTAATCACCAACTATTTTAATAATCAATTAATAGATTAGAATAATTTTTCAGAAGGAAATGTCCAAATTCTCTGGTTCCAGCTACTCAAATTTGATTATTTTCTGGTTTCATTAGTCTTCTATAATAATAAACTGATGATCTTTGGGTTGTGGAATGTTGGTCTGGAAAAAAATATACATTTTAGGTTGAATTGCCAGCTTTGATCATCACTGATCAACATGTTACACCATTTTATGAACCAAAAAATTATATAATTGATTGATAGATTGAATCTATAGAATCAATTATCAGAATGGTCTTTAGTTGCAGCCCTAATAAATCGTTAACTACTCATTTGATTATTGACATTCTCTCTATCCAACTATATAGTGTACCACTAGCATCTCCTTCATGTGAGGCCGTTCTCCCTTGATATTGAGAAATCTAAACAGACACATTATGAAAGGCCACTGCAGTGGTCAATGCAAATGTAGAAAAAGAAGAAATAAAAGGCATTTTAGGTTGAATCTTCAGCTTTAGGAAACACTAATAAACATTTTAAAACATTTTATGTAGCAAACAACTAATTGATTAATAGTTTCAGTAGTTTAGATTAATAGATTAATCCACTATCAGAATAGTCCTACTATAAAATCTAAGGTTTTCTGTCTTCCAAAAGGGGGCGTGGCCATGATGTTTTATGTAGCACCTGTCAATGCCTTTGGGTTTGGAAAATTATTAAAAAAGAAAAACATATATATATTCATTCATCCAAGATGCCGCCTTATATGACTAATAAACCAGTGACACATCAGTATTAAAGATAAATTACTTGAACGTTATGCTGAGAAATATGATTGTCATTATTCTGCACTTACTTTACACTTTAATGTGAAATTTATGCACCTAGTCTACCTTGACGTGTGTGTGTGTCTCAGGGTTTGTGGCAACCATCGATTGTTCCAGTCACATATTGATCTGGGTTCATTGATTGGCTGCTGTAAGTGCCTGTCAACACATCCTGTTGCCACTGCTCCTCACAAGAAAGATCATTGCTACAACCAGTTCTTCTTGTCTTCCTGTGTGTGTGTGTGTGTGTGTGTGTGTGTGTGTGTGGGACACCATCACCAGCAGCAAGACTCCTCCTCACCTGCTTCTCTTCTGTGTTCTTGTTCCCTTATTTCTGTCTTCCTGTCTTTAATACTTATATATATATATATATATATATATATATATATTTATTTATTTTCCTATTTCTCATGGGTTGTAGCTGCTTAGAATAAATACTAGATTGTATTTTATCAACTACAGGCACAACAATACAAACAGTTTATGTCCGTATGTGAACTCACTACAAATGTTTTTTATCAATTGACTAAGATCAAATATGTGTGGTAATTGCATGACTGCTATGCTATTTCTAGACTATTAGAAGACTGATTCATGAGTGCTGTTAAGATAGTACTATCTCAAATTCACCAATAAGAGCAATAATACAGTGTCTCCATTTCTGTTTTCCTGTCTCATCTCCTTCACTGTGGCCTTGTTTCCTTGTTATGTCATTACTTCTTCTCCGGAATTGTTTTTCTCTTCATCCATGTTCCTTGTTTTCCTTGTTGCTTCCCCCGTTACTTAAAAATTATGTTTTTTGCTATTGATTACACATAACTGTAACTGTAAAAGTAATCTCATTACTTTTCTTGTTATTTAATAGCTATAGTAACACATTAAATTAGTCGTTGCTTGACTCTAGTTACTGAACCGACACTCAGTTTTCTTTCCCTCTCTCCTTCATTTTTTATCTATTTTTCCATCCATTCCTTTTCTCAGGTTCTTCCTCTCCTTCTTTTCATCCTTCTTGTCCTCTCTTCTCCATCTTCTCTCTTTTCAGCTTCAGGTCTTATTTAAATTGAGCTGCGGCCAGAGAACCATCGATAGTGCCTGATCCTTGCAGGTGTGTGTGTATATGGTTAGGATTTTTAAAACTCTGAAAGAAATAGACAGAAGAAACATTCATTGCATTTTCTATAACTGTGTTAGATTACAAGGGTTTGGGGTAATTCCCTTACAGCATAAGTGAGAAAGTAATTCTTGGCAGTGAAAATGTAAAACTGTAAGTTAGTTTATGTTTAATCATGGAGTCGGAGTCAGAGCAGCATTTTCTTTTTTTTTTTGGCGACGTTATTGTTGCATTATTCAGTTTGCACTTTCAAATAATTTCTTTTATTCATGTTACACAACTTTACATGATTTTTTCTGATGCTCCAATTCTGCATTTTTCATCCCTAAGATCCACCTAGAAAACTGAGTTAGCAGCCTCCTGCGACTGCATAAATATAACACTTATAAATTAACAAATCTTCGCCCTTTTAAAATAAGTCTAAGTGAGTTTTTGGCCTAAATCTTCTCTTGATGATGCTGCCATTGTTTGGTAATAATCCCTCAATCCTGACTTGAAAGTATTTTACTCTTTATGCCCTATAGGATAATGGCCATTTTACTCAGGCCATTTCAGTTTTTTCCCAAGTCAAAGTTTTTTATTGTTTAGGATGAAAGTCCTTGACTTAGGCAATTTAACAACCTTTCATGATGGCAGCTCCTTCAAGAAACAAGAATCTATGGTGCCGAAGAAGCTCTGAACATGATTTTTTTTACTTGTGAGTGATAGACATCAGGCTATAATATCAGTCAGTCAGTCATTTTCTATACCTGCTATTCCTCACTAGGGTCGCAGGGGTCTGCTGGAGCCTATCCCAGCACATTATGGTGAGAGGCAGGGATACACCCCACATGGTCGCCAGCCAGTCATGGGGCACACACACCATTCACTCACACACTCACACCTACGGGCAATTTAGAGTTGCCAATTAACCTCAGCATGTTTTTGGACTGTGGGAGGAAGCCAGAGTACCCGGTGAAAACCCACGCAGACACGGGGAGAACATGCAAACTCCACACAGAAAGGTCCCAGACCCAGGACCTAGGAGGTCCCTGAACCTGCGACCTTCTTGCTGTGAGGCAACAGCGCTAGGCTATAATGTATTATAGTAATTTACTCAAAAGTTATTCTTTAATAATATTTTAATATAGATTGTTGTTTATATCAATAAACTAAACAAATAGGTAGCCAAATACAAAGAAATTAAGTGAGTTCCAAGATCTTCAGTACATTAAACATCACTTCATTGAACATTTTCCACATCTCAGGTTTCAAAAGTCATTAAAACTGTATGTTAGAAATGAGTTATGATCAATAAAAAAATTGGCACAAAGACTTGGGAAAGTTAAAAGAGGGACCTGACATTTGCTTAATTTAACTCTAGGTAATGTTATTTTGCACTATTGAATGAAAGGACTCTAACGCTGTCAGAGAAACAGTCTCCACGTGTGGATTCATATTTTAGCAAGAGATGAATATTGCTGCCCCACGATAGACTGGCGTCAATCTGGGGTGTATCTCTGCCTCTTGCCTGTAATGTGCTGGGATTGGCTCCAGCAGACGCCCGCAACCCTAATGAGGAATAAGCAGGCATAGAAGATGAATGAATGCATGATTATTGCTATTGGGTAATAAAATGATGACATTTCTCCAGTGATTATTCTACTTTTTGGGGGTAGTTGATGCTACTGAAATGCAGCAGTCATTAATGTCAAAGTGTACACTGATGATATCCTGTTATAATTATCCTTCAAAACTGAAGAGTTGGACAGATTTTCTGTATTGAACAACTGTTTAAATGCAATCAGGATGGGGAAAATAGTTAAATGCAGATGTGATGTGATTCCTATTTAGTGTCATCATTTTACCTAAATTGCCAAATCTCAGGTTTCTTCAGTCTTTAAAAATTCGATGCTGGAGATGAGTTACGTTCAATAAAAAACAGGCAAAGACGATCTGGGAAAGCAATGAAAAAGGGACCTGATCTTTGTTTAGTGTAAATTTTGAGTTTTCCTCAATGGAATGAAAAGACCATTCTATGTATGTCCACAGTCATCCACTGCCATGGCCTTTTTGGTTGAAATAATTTATAAAAACAATATTCTCTGCATTTGACTAAGTTTTTATGTTTCCCCAAAAAGCTTGAAAAAAATGATAGGCCATTATTTTAATAATTAATGTGATGATATATAACATATATAATCACAATGATCAATGTAAGTATCTGAACTCTTTTGTCCAAAGCTACCATAAAGTGGATCCAACTCTACAGGATCAAGTTCAGTGCTGCAGTTGAAATACAAAAAGCACAAAATCACACACAAAAGCACCATCAGCCTCCCCTGAGCAGTTGATAATTATAAAATTAATAATAATGATTACCTACACACATGCAGAGATCACGAATAACAACTTTCTGTTGAGAAAAAGAGCTGCGGCTGCTGATCAGACAGACATATCCTCAACAGACGCATGAAGGAAAAAAATAATGAATAACTAATGAGTTAGAGATTGAATACGTAAATAATTAAATGAAATGAATATCAGAAGCAGATAATTAACAAATGAACCAGTGAGCGAGGAGGCAAACAAAGGAGAAAATGAGCACAGGTAACAGAGCTGACGCCTGAACGCACCACACAACAATCTAACCTTCTTTCTTTGGCCATGACCAAAGAAACCTGGAATGAATCTAATCAGCTGTCCTTCAACACTCTGTCACAAACAGCTTAGCACCCAACTCAACTGATTTGCAGTTTTGTTTCTTCATTTTCATGGTCACAGCAAAACCGTCCAAGCACAGAAACCAGCTGACAAGGAGAAAACGTGAGAAAGAACCTCAATCTGTTTCTCCTCATAAGAAATATGGGGGATATAAAACAAACCAAATAGACACATGGAACACATTTCTGAGACTTTTTTTTTTAAACACAAACTCCCAGTATCAGAGATCTGCGATGTTACATATATATCATATTGGGCATATGTATTTCAGTCAGTCAGTCAGTCATTTTCTATACCTGCTTATTCCTCATTAGGGTCGCAGGGGTCTGCTGGAGCCTATCCCAGCGCGTTACGGCGAGAGGCAGGGATACACCCCAGATGGTCGCCAGCCAATCGTGGGGCACACACACCATTCACTCACACACTCACACCTACGGGCAATTTAGAGTCTCCAATTAACCTGAGCATGTTTTTGGACTGTGGGAGGAAGCCGGAGTACCCGGTGAAAACCCACGCAGACACGGGGAGAACATGCAAACTCCACACAGAAAGGTCCCAGACCCCGGACTAAGGAGGTCTTGAACCTGCGACCTTCTTGCTGTGAGGCAACAGCGCTAACCCCTGCACCACCGTGTCGCCCCCATATGTATTTCATATTTCCTCAATAATATATACGGTAGAACTTTGCTGGATAGGGTTAACAACTAATTATTTGAAACTATATTAATTCAAAAATCAGTGAATCAGCTAAATTAACGGAGTAGCTCATAACCATTTTTCTTATGGTGACATATGTCACACACACTATTTTAAGATTAAAAACCTGATATGACACGTCATCACGATATATTCCTATCTTGTTTCATATCAATCTATTCAAGAATTGTGGTCAGAACAGAACACAACATAGGACATATTATTAAACTATTACAATTGTTAAATGGGTTAAAAAGCTTGTGTGTCAAATTGTAATGTTAATTATACATTCTGCATAATCCCTGCATAGTTTTTTCAGATTTATTTATTCATAAACCACCCTGTTTATTGCAGATTCTACACAGTTAAGTCAAGGTAGCTTTATTTCATACATAGGAGAAACCCATTGTGCTTTTACATACAAAATATTTAACAGTAAGAAATGGAAAATAAAAGCTTACAATTAAAAACGAGTAAAACTCAAATACAAACAAAAAAAAAATACAAATAAAACAAGGTACAGAAAAAGTACACCATTTCTTTACAGATGAAATTCAGGAGCACATGTTTTGAAAATTACAGTGCTGAAACTAATTCAAAAGGATAGTGGCGTATTTTGGACCTTTTACACCATTTTATGAACCAAACAACTAATTGATTAATCGTTTTTTTTGTATTTTATAATAGTGAATCTTTGGGTCGTGGACGGTTGGTCTGGACAAAAACAGACGTTCTAGATTTTAGGCCGATATGTTTTCCTGCAATTTATAGATGACTCACTAAGTGAATGTTGTTATTTTGAAAGGTTGAAAATGAGCGTTGATCCTGTTTGCGACAGAGCAGCGGAGGTTTACCAGAGCTGTACTGTGGTCTACAAAATAGTTACAGAACAAATCCAGTTCCGGTAAACCTCCGCTGCTCTGTCGCAAACAGGATCAACGCTCATTTCCAACCATTCAAAGTAAAAGCACGGAATGAATGAAATGGAAAGGCTCACTCAGTTACGATTATATACTGAAATCGCAGCAGAAAGTAATGATTTATTTAAAAGTCATTAAAAGGATGAATGGCGCAAATGAAAAATTACAAATCTAAAGTGGTTTAAAAGAGCTCAGTCATAAATACATGAAAAAAGAAGAGGTTTAACAGGATTTAAAAATGTTCACAGCTAAAAGCCGCTTCATCATGTCTGGTTTGACCTGACTCAGTTGATTTCAGAGCTCTACAAGGTTTATATTCAACTAACAAGTTATTCATATATTCTGGACCTAAACCATATAGTAAATGATAAACCTGATCTTTGTATAACACATGTGATCCCTGTGTCCGTTCTGTATCTGTGGCAGAAAACAGCAGAAGTGAATTTCTGTTTAATATGAATGTGTAGACACGCAGTCATTTTTAGGCCCAGACACATATATATAAACCGTCACGTTAAAACGCTCACATTCACACACATGAACACACCTACGCATAAATCCTGTCTGTTTCAGATAGCTGCTCTCTAACGATTAGACAATTCCAGCCTGAATTTTTTTCCTTTGGAATGGCTGCGTTGGAGCTCAGCATGATGAAGCTGAACAGGCTCATATAGATCCCGGCTTACACAGACACACACATGCTGGGCTAAAACAAGCCTTTTGCTGCACTAAAGGATTTAATAACCCCTATATCCCCCAAATTACGTTAGACTTCCTACAGTTTTTGGACGTCTCGCTAATCCTCAAATGTGTATGTGTGCATGTGTGCGTGTGTGTGTGTGTGTCATAACAAAATGTGGTTTAGCTGTATATATTTGTGTTTGATTCAGTACCCCAAAATGGATTTTTATACTCTCCCAACATGTCGCTATTAGCCCCATATTGTGGTATGTGTGTGTTTGTTCCTGTTCCTGTATTTGGTGTGACACCCTCAAAATGTGTAATTTGTCTTTTTTAAAGGGACAGTTCAGTGTTTTTTTTTTTACATTTATCCCATAGAGACACAATTTCAGTAGAAAAAACTGTTTAACTCTGAGAAACTAAATAGACCCTGGTAGGAAGCTTGGTGTGACAATCGTACTATCTCAGTCATGTTTCTCATTTAGCATTTTCCTTAAAAATTACTCAAATCCATTAATTGATTATCAAAATAGTTGGTGATTAATTTGATTATTGAAAATTAATTGATCAACTTTCTTTTCTTGATTTTAATCAGTCAGTCATTTTCTATACCTGCTTATTCCTCATTAGGGTCGCAGGGGTCTGCTGGAGCCTATCCCAGCGTGTTACGGCGAGAGGCAGGGATACACCCCAGATGGTCGCCAGCCAATCGTGGGGCACACACACCATTCACTCACACACTCACACCTACGGGCAATATAGAGTTGCCAATTAACCTCAGCATGTTTTTGGACTGTGGGAGGAAGCCGGAGTACCCGGTGAAAACCCACGCAGACATGGGGAGAACATGCAAACTCCACACAGAAGGGTCCCAGACCCCGGACCGAGGAGGTCTTGAACCTGCGACCTTCTTGCTGTGAGGCAACAGCGCTAACCCCTGCGCCACTGTGTCGCCCCTGATTTTAAACAAATAGGGAAAAATCTGAGATTTAGAAAATGACAGTATTTTAATAAAATGTCACAATTCCTTCCAGTTCTATTTAGTATAAAATGTCCATCACTGTTTCTCAAAGCTGAAGATTCAACCTAAAATGTCTTTTTGTCCAGACCAACAGTCCACAACCCAAAGATCATCAATTTACTATCATAGAAGACACCAGAAGAAAGCAGAAAATATTAACATCTGAGAAGCTGAAACCAGATAATTTAGATATTTTCTTCCTAAAAATAACTGAAATCCAATAATCAACTATCAAAATAGTTAATGATTAATGTAATATATGGGAAGTAATCGATTGACTCATTGTTGCATCTCTACTGGGAACAAGTCAATGAAATCAGTGAAACTAATTCTGACAAGAACATGCAAATGGGGGGTTAAATGTCCAAAATAGACTACAGCACTTTAGGTTAGGTTTCAACCTAAAGTTAGGTTCAAACTTAATGTAATGCTCCTAAATATTATTTCTAGAGAAATGGTGTACTCACTTTATTAAAGGAGGAGTGTTACAAACCTGGCTCACAGTTTGCAACAAAAGAAAGTTCACACACATACTCAAAATTAAAGAAATAATGTATTTAACCTACACATAGCAAATAATAAAGTAAGTAGGAGGCATCAGTGGTGTAATGAGTGTGTGGGTGTGTGAATGATGTTGCATGGAACAAAAGTACCAGAAAGCAAGATCAAACAAACAAATCAAAGATGAAACCGTGTGGGAGGCTTCCTGGCTGCTCAGCACAGAGAGAGCGACTGCCAGACCAGCAGCCCTAAAAACAACATGACCACTCCCCTCTCAGGTGCAGCCACTTCGCTGATCAGCTTCTCACCACACTGGATCACCAAAAAAAAGTTACCTAGACAACAAGAGGAATGTGAATATCCAGGAGGAGAGACAGCCGTCACAGGAGTTAATCAATTTTTGTCACTGTCTTATTAATTAATTTGCTCAGTTCCCAACAATCAGTCATTTAACATTGTAGAAAGTGATATTTGAATTATTTTTTTGATTACAATAAGGTCCAGGGGTTATTTAGACCATCAGTAGTGTGACTGTGTGTAAATGATTAGATTAGAACATACATAACCACCACTGGTGCATGTACGTGAGTCAAAGGGTGAATGAACAGAAGTAGAAATGCAGTATTACAGTTACTGTATACATACTGTCCCATTTTTATAAATGTTGCACATAGCCCCTTTTTATTTTTTAGCAAATAAATTACAATACTCAAAATTCAAATACAAATACCATAAGATAAAAACAGAGCAAAAAAACAAATAAAAGTGATAGTAAAACAAAAATAATTAGGTAGAAGCCATAGTCTTGATGTATTAAACAGTACATAAAAAAAGAAGTGATAAGGATGTAAATATTTTTGTTAAATTTGTCACAGGGACATTTGACCTGTTTCTGCATCATGTTGCTTGTTGCAGATGTTAATCAGGTTTAATCAGATAATTTTGAAAAATAAACTACACAGAGAAAAAAACTACAACATCCAGGTAAAGGAACGAGAAGAAACAGACATAGTTGTAACTATACAGTCATCGCTCATATTTTTTTATAGGCTGTAAACATCACCAGTTCGATTATGTAGGAAATAATATAACATATATCATTGAAAGTGAGATTTTTTTATCCAGTTTGACAGTAATTATAACAGAACAAAATGCAAAGAAAAGTTTTTTTAGGGAGGTCCCCAAAAATGAAGATTAAATAACAAATACAATTAAATGCTCAAAATCCAAAAACTAATACCATATTGTATATTATTAAAAAGAAAACAGAGTAAAACGTAAGTAAGAGTGCAATGAACTAAGTAGGTAGGAGCTATTGTGTATTGACCTAAAATGAATCAAAGATGTAGATATTTTTGCTAAATGAAAATGAGAAACATCCCAAAGTAACCTCTCTAAGTAAATGAAAATTGGCTTTGAGTGAAACAATGAAGTTGACCATCTTTGATTGCGAGAATGAAGCTGAGACTTGTAAATTAATATGCGGTGTAGGGTTCATGATCAAGTTTTCACAAAATTTAAGATTGAGGAGTCAATTTGTTAGGGTCGGAACAGGACTCTAGCGCAGGACCACAAAAGTACAATTGAGCTGCTTTATTCCAGGCAGGTGACCAACAAAAAGTGTCGGCAGATCAGAAACCACAATACAAACAAAGTTCTAAAATAAAGTGTCCGCAGGTCAAAAGTACTAACGTAAAACAGTTAAGTAAATCACGTTCAAAAAGCGGGCAGAGATTCAGACTGATAACCGGGGTTCAGGAAGACCATTGCACTGAGACAAACAGACAAAGAGTGTAGTGAGAGCAGGGTTTAAATGCACAAGTGAATTAGGGTTAATTAGACAGTGATGGGTAACAGCTGACAACAGGTGAGCAGAGAGCAGTGATATCCTACATAGGGAGGGGTTTGAGGGCAAACCAAACAAAACACACATGGAAGGCTGCAGTGTCCCCCAACTGCCCTTAGGGGCATGATGAGCACAGTCTCAGTCAGAAACCCCAACACAATTAAATTATTAAATGCAGCAAATAATGACAAGATCAAGAACAGATGAGCCTCAGACCTACTTTTCACTCACAGTCAAATAAAATTCATGCATCATGTCTTTACTGCAAAATAAAAGTCAATTTAATACAGCTGTATTTATAGTATTGGGTGAATAACTGTATTATAATACAGTAACATTCTGATTACTATGATTTACTGCACTGAAAACAAATGTTGATCACTTAATTTTATTATGTTAAGTGGTTGCACAAAATTAATTTATCTAACTGTAGATATATGATTTAAAACTGATTGTACTTATATTTTTCAGTATGTTCGGAATAATTATTTGAGTAGAATTTACTTCATTTTCTAAGAGATTTCTACTTTCAACAAAACACAAGTAAGATTCAATAACACATTAAAATCTTATAGATAAACCAGATAAAAGCGTGGAACAAGGGGTCAGAATCTTTTCTGTCAGTGTGCAGTTCTTCATTACTGAGATTTATTGAAAAATATACATCAATCTACTGTAATAATCATTTACAGTAACGTTATTGTGTTTACAGTAAATAACTGCAGATTTCACAGCAGTTTTACAGTGTAGATTTCACATTGACACACAGAGAGAAATAAAGCACACAGTGTTTCTTCTTATATGCTGTGATCAATAATAGTAGATAAACATCCAGAATGCAGATGGATTGTTGTGGCTGCGGCTATAATGTCGGAGGTCAACTGTTCATCGGCTCAAACGGAGTGCAGCGGAATATATAGTAGATGTTTCCTACCGAGTGAAACATCAACCTCACATTCCATTTCATTTAGCCGACTGGGTTTTAAGTGTCTCAGTGGGCCGTGTAGAGTTTGTCAAGCACAAGTTAAAACACCCACAAATGCACCAGGACAAAAAAAGTTTTCTTACTTTTTCCAGCTTGAGGATTTTAACCACAGATCATCCTCCATCAGCAATTGGAAGTGAAGAGTTCAGGGGTTAGAGGTCATAGAAACTAGAAAATCTGCTGCAAACCAGAGATAAGATTAAGGAGGATTTAAACAGTAACAATTTATTTCTAACAATATTACTATTATTATTTTTTGTATAATTTCCAATAAGGTTTATAAAAGAAAGAAATATAGGCCTGTATCCATATATATATATATATATATATATATATATATATATATATATATATATATATATAATCAAATGCTCAATTAATTTAGCTGATTCACTTATTTTTGAATCAATTTAGTTTCTGTTGGTTAAATAATTTGTTGTTGAACCTAGCGAGCAACGTATGTATGTTGAGAAAATGCAAATAAAAAGACAAAGTATGTGCTCAATCTGCGTTTAATTTTCAAATGAGGAATAAATTTACATTTATGTAACATCACAGATCTGTGAAAAGATCTGAAAAGTTTCAGAAATGTGGCCCATGTGGTCTGTTTTATATTCTCTATAATGGTTCTTTAAGGAGAAACGGGTACAGGTTCTTATGAAAGTTAACATTTAGTTGCTTGGTGAATAAAGGATTCAAAGAGTTTGAGTCTGTTTGTTTGCCTGAAGGTGAGAATCCCGTGGTTGATTTATTATTCCAGATGTTCCTCTTCCACAGAGAACAGGTCTTTCAGTTGTCTCCAGTAATCTGAGAGCAGACCTTAAACAACGCTGTTTAAACAGCTCTCATCTTTAATAGACATCTGTAAAATCAACTGACAAATGACTAAGTTCAAAGGCTCAAACATCTGATAAAAATAACAGTGGATATATTTGCAGACAATAAAAGAGTCAAGTTTCCTGAGTAAGTAAAGTCTCTGGTGTTTGATTGTTGCTGTCAGTGCTGAGTCGTGGAGGCTGGAGAATTTACTCTAATTAGCGGTGATGGGCTTTGAGATGACAAGTAGCACTGTTCAGAGGCAGAAGAACTGTCAGAATCTCTGAGATCAGGATGCAGGTTTGGTCTGAGTTCTGTGTTTCTGCTTCATTTGATGCAGAAGTAGAGCTGCAATGATTCATTGATTAGTCACTGTTTTGGTAATGGATTCATGGATTTGAACCATTTTTTAAAGAAAAAAATGTCCAAATTATCTGCTTCCAGATTCTCAAATATGAGTCTTTCCTGGTATCTTCAGTCTTTTATAATAATAGTGAATGATCTTTGGGACTGTTGGTCTGGACAAAATAAGACATTTTAGGTTGAACCTTCAGTTTTGACAAACAGTGATTTTACTTGAAATTACAGTTTAACTTGGTGTTTGCTTGTTTTTGCACACAGAGATTGACACATGTACATTAATACTTTGTCCAATATAAGGAAAACTTAACATTCCAGATATAATGCAGATATAATGACTCTTAATCATTGTTCCCAACATGTAAGAACAAACTCAGGACAAATAGTGAAGCGGTTTCCCCCTACATCAGTAGCTCAGTCTGCAGAGGTAACATCACCAGCAGCTGAGGGACGGGTCCCACCCAGAGTGGCTAACCCAGTACAGGATGGTCCTAATCCTGAAGGACCCCCAGCAGGGACCCATCCCATTCAACTACTGGCCAATAACCTGTCTGTCCACAAAATGGAACACCCTGTCAGGCATCATTGTGGCTAAGATGAGTAAGCATGTGGTTCAATACATGAGCGGAGGTCAAAAGGGAATTGGTAGCAACACCAGAGGAGCCAGCCACAACGAAATACCTCGTGGGAAAGAAGAAACCTCAGGGAGAACCACAGTAAAGGAGAGATCACTCCCATGGACGGACAGGCTATAAATGAACCAGGACTGACAGACATCCATTGGATGATGATGTATTAGTCTGTAAAGATGTTTCAGTCTGTAGAGATGCCGTAGGGTGGGGGCAGAAGGGTGGGTCCAACCAGACAGGTGAAGGAGAAGGTTCATCAGAGGGGCCTCCATGAGTCGCATCAGGGCGCCTCATCATTGCGGTTGAACTGAAACAGTAGCAACTCCCCAAAGGGGATTGGGGAGAGGAACTCCGGGTGAATAGTGATGAAAAGTATAAAGTATAAGTATAAACTAGATACTGTTTATTAATGACGGACAGTGGTACATGGTACCAGAAAGAGATGATAGGGCTCAGTGCACTGTACTTCCCCCAGCATTCTCACTCCTAAGGCAGCTTAGATGGAACTGTGGGTTTAAGTCTACCTTTAGCTACCCTGACCATAGGCCTTTACATGGAATTTACCACCATCAAATTGAAGAAGTGGCTGATATTGAAAAGACCTACCAGTGGCTGGAAAAGGCTGGACTTACAGACAGCACAGAGGCACTAATCATGGCAGCACAAGAACCGGCCCTCGGGTTACTTGGAGGCTCTAAATTGCTGAGAAAACATTGTTGATTGTCATGGTAACCAGAGGCCAGCTGGCCACATTAACTGAGCTCTGTTGGTCATTTTTTACCAATGAAATAAAAATCCATTACAGATCAACATTATCTGTGATTATTACAGATCATGCAGTTATTTATTCATTTCCAGACAAACAGCTCCATATCCACATCACACTCCTGAATTAAAAGTCCAGCTAATCACAGAATTGGCAGCGTCACAGGAATAATGTTTCTCCTCGGGAATATATAGAAATGGAAAACATGGGAGACTTATGCGTTTCTCATTTAAATGACTGATATGCTGGTTGCACAGTAAATTTACTCATTTTTTTTTCATAAGCAACACTAATCCCATCCAGAAAGCACTGCAGTGTCATATTAATCCCATTTGGTTCGACATGGTGATTAACGCAATTACTGAAGTCCGTCTGGATTACAAGGCCCAGAAAATGTAGTTGTGAGATAAAACCACATCACTGTTTAGATCAGATTAAATGAGATTAAATTAATATTGATTTGGTTAACTTTAATGCTCTCAGTGGAAAGATTTGTTTGAAGCAGCTACAACTGAATCATCAGAAGGAAGATATTTTGTATTTTTTATTCGATTATAACAAATACATGTTCCGGTTTCTCAAGTTTCTGCTTAGATCTACTAGTTTCTGAGCATGCAGAGGTTAGACGTTCATCATTCAGAGCAAGATTAAGAGAAGAAGGATAAAAAGTCAGTCACCCAGGATCACTGAACGGAGGTGATAATACCATTCCCTCCACATTATGCCCTTCTATAAATTCATGGATTGTAATTTTCTGAATTAGACTTGAAAAGGAACAGAGTGCCTGCAAAAGACAGAAAGAGGAGTAATAAAAGTTTAATGGAGGGAAAAGAGACAGACAGATAGAAAGGGAGAGATGGAGAAAGACAGAGAAAGAGAGATAGATCAGGCGATCTCACAACATGACAGACTCATCAGACAACGTGAGAGAGAGAGAGACACAGGAAGAACAAGGAGAGGGAGGAAATTGTTCTGTCAGGATTCCCTGGGTCTTGTATCATTATCCCGCGAGGCTCATTTTGCTGCTGTCTGTCGTCTTCTCCTTTTCCTCTCTCTATTTCTCGTTCTCTCTCTTCCTGCGGTCTCCTCTCCTCTGCTGTCCAGCCGTCTAATGGAACAGTCCATGCAAATAGCTCAGGTTAATAGAGCGAGGGACAGGAGGGAGGAAAGGAGGAGGGGCGGGGGGAGGGGGGGCGATAACAGCAGCACAGCCTCCGCTTGCCTCTTTTGTTGTAGATATGAGCTGCCGAGAGAAACGACATTAATTTGATCCTCCCGGTGGTTGCTACAACTTTATACACCATTCAGTGTCACAGATTTCAGAGTCAACAATCAGCCCATACAAGGGAATAAAAGCAGAATTAAAGGACGGGTCCTTGCAACCCAGCGCTCTGGCTCTAAATTTTCACACTTCTTTAACATTGGACTTCGGAGTGTAGGTCACATGCTGTGTCCACTAGGTGGTATTAGACAACACACATTGATCACGTCATGTTGCTGCATATGAAGTGAATTTTTTGGAAATGAAATGATGATGTTTGTCACATCTGCTGTAGCACTGATCTCTCAGAAATAAAGGACCTGTAGGAAATATTAGCTTCAGATCAAAATCCAAGGTTAAAGCTGCAAGCAGCGATGGACAGGCCTAAATAAAACTGCAAACAATGATTGGTGGGCCCTTATTGAAGCTCCAAGCAGTGATGGGTGGGCCCTAATTAAAGCTGCAAGCAGTGACAGAGAGGCTTTAATTAAAGCTGCAAGCAGCAATGGACGGGTCTTTGCACCTCAGTTTCACGCCTTTGTTTAGTTGATTTCTGTGTCCACTCGGTGTCAGTACAGAACGCCCACTGATCACATCTACATGTGTAGATCACACTGTGTGAATTTCATGTAAATCGGATGATGTTTTTCTGTAACATTGCAGTTACTTCCTGTTCCCAGCAGGTGCCTCTATGAGTCAATCAGTTGTGCAGATGTGTTCAGGGTCACTGATGAAGCAGAAGACATTTTTTTCAGATTGGACAAAGTCTGCAGAATTTATATAGACTTCCTCTTTCATGGTGAGCCATGTGAAATATCACTGTGTTGTCATGGTAACCAGGTATAAAGGGGGAAAATGCTTTTCATAACTTTTCATCGCCGACATATGAAGATGATTCAGAGTGAATTTGAATTCGGTGAGAAAATCCCTAGGACTAGTTTGTTCAAACATGATGTGTGAAACATCATCTATTGTATGCCTGTCCGTCCTGGAAGAGTGATCCCTCTGAAACTCTTCCTGAGGTTTCTTCCTCTTTTTTTCCCCTGTTAAAGTCTTTCATTTAATCCATAAAAATGAAAGAAGAAGAAGATGAAGGAGAAAAAGACAATCAAGATGAAGAAGA
Organism: Lepturacanthus savala; assembly: GCA_030544235.1. Lineage (NCBI taxonomy): Eukaryota > Metazoa > Chordata > Actinopteri > Scombriformes > Trichiuridae > Lepturacanthus > Lepturacanthus savala. Next base: position 22,475,200 of record CM060477.1, on the reverse strand, counting down.
TGATGAAGGAAGAGAAGATATAATGAACAAGAAAAAGAAGAAGTGAAAAACAATATTAAGAAGACGAAGAATAAGATGAACAAAAATAATAAGAACAGGAAGATGATACTGTGTCATTGAAACAAGAATCAAGATGAATGTTACATAATATGTTCTGCTCTACTATTCCACTCTAATATTCTACTCTAATGTTCTGCTCTAATGTTGTTCTGCTCTAACATTCTACTCTAATATTCTGCTTTAACATTCTGCTCTGACCTTCTGCTCTTAGGTTGTTTCAATGTAGTTCTGCTCTAATGTTCTGTTCTAAAGTTCTGCTCTAGCGTTCTAGTCTTAAGTTGTACACTAATGTTCTGCTCTCATGTTAAGTTTTTTGTTTTTTTTAGTTTATGTATGTCAAAACCTCCTGTGGCCTTTCAAAAATAACATTTACCACGTAATAACTTTAAATAATAAGAGAAATTTATTGCTGTAGCTGTGAGACAGTCTTCTTCTAGTCGGTCTATCTTATTAACCGACAGCTAGTTAAGTATTGGGTGACATGGTGGCGCAGGGTTACCTCACAACAAGAACGTCGCAGGTTCGAGACATGTCATTATTTATGGGATCACAAATCTGTTTTTTTCTCTAAATCATAAAAAGGTGTGTCTTAATGTACTCATTAGTATCTGACTCTGCAAAATGTGAGAAAAACATTCAAACTTCCCATCTGAATGATATCGTTAAAGAAAATCACACATACATAAGTTATTCCACATGCATGAACTCCTTTTCATAACTAATGTACGACTGCAATATGTTTCTGTTTTTTCTGTTCCCATCCACTCTGCTCTGATCCATTAAATGGAACCAAATCGTGCTTTTTTGTTGTAATTTCATGTCAGTACATAGGGAAAAAAAATCAAAACCTGACATTTTGAGGAAATTTTATATTCTGTGACTCTTCCTAAATACAAAAATAAAGCTCACATTTTAACTATAACATAGAAAATCAAAGAGAGCGATTGTCAGAAAAGTGACAGGGAGAGAGAGAGAGAGGGAGAGAGAGAGAGAGAGAGAGAGAGAGGGAAAAAGAGAGAGAGAGAGAGAGAGAGAGAGAGAGAGCAAATACTAGTAAGGAGACAGGCTGGGTCAGAAAACAGCTTCTCGTCTCACCACAAGGCATGCTGTCACACCCCCAATATAGAGCCAACACACACACACACACACACACACACATACACACACACACAACAAAAAACATGCTGCATCTTTAAATAGCCTCAGTCTGGCGGGTCCAGACAGACACTGACAGACTGACCGACAGCGTTCGTCTCAACCCTCAATTAATCTCCATCAAATTATTCACAAGTGTCATTTGTATGTGAGACAATGATCAAAATTGGCTGTGGCGTCTACACAGTGATGGTGACTGCTCGTTAGAGGTGGAAAGAACTTATCTGCACAGTAGCTCTTTGAGGCCTTTGAGGTAATTGTCCAATTTTTATTTTGCTTTAATATTTCACCGCAACATCCCACTTTTCTTTTTTCCCCAGCAACCAAATGACGTGTTTGGAAGTAGGATTTTTGATTGAATGGTGTGGTTTGTTTTTCTGCCAATAGGAAAGGTGTTGTTGTTTTCTTATACTTCTAATACCGTCCCGCACTGAAGTGTATAGAACATGACGAAAATATTCAACAACGTTACAGTGTAAATAATTTATCATAACTCTGAATTACTTGGCCTATCAACACAATTTAAAAACTGGTATATATATATTTGAGGTCCGCAGTCTGCAATGCGCATCTTGATGCAATGATGCCTCAAAGCGCACAAGCACATCCTACGGTGCTTCGAGGGTAAAAATAAAATGAATAGCTTGCAGCATGTTTCAGAACTGATAATTCTCAGAAATGTGTTTTGAGCATTAAGGATTTGATGATTTAGAACCATTTAGGAGACAGAGATGCCTTATATTTTAATAGTAATTGTGACTTAATTATCTCTTAACAGAACCTTTGACCTTCAGGCTGCACAGCAGTGTGGAAAGTGTGTGTTGACAGTACAGTAGCTAACAGAGCATCGATCGACCCTTCAGTGACAGAGGCTCCAACCTCTGGCTGCAGAGGCTGGAAGTCACTAATTCCCTCTAATCAAGTCCACTGGTAATGCACTGGCTGTAATCAGGAAGCAGGGAGGCAACACAGAGGCAATAGAGCAGAATGTTAGAATATAATGTTAGAGCAGAATGTTCGAACTACACATTAGAGCGGAAGGTTAGAGAAAAACAATAAAGCACAACGTTAGAGCAGAAAGTTAGAGTAGAAGTTTAGAGCAGAATAACATTAAAGCAGAACATTTGAGCAAAAAGTTAGAATATGATATGAGAGTGGAAAGTTAGAGTAAAACATTAGACCAGTACATTAGAACAGAATGTTAGTGGAAAGTTAGCGTGGAATGTTAGAGTGGAACATTAGAGCAAAATGTTAGAGGTGGACATTAGAGTAGAACATCATTAGAGCAGAATGTTACAGTAGGACATTAGAGGAGAATGTTAGAGCAGAATGTTGAGTACAACATTAGAGTTGAATGTTAGAACAGAATATTAAAGCGGAATGTTAGAGCAGAACGTTAGAGTAGAATGTTGGATTAGAACATTAGTGCAGAACATTAAAATAGAACGTTAGAGCAGAATGTTAGAACAGAATGTTCGGAAGTCATTAGAGCACAGCACACATTAGAGCACAACGTTAGAGTAGGACATTAGAGCAGAATGTTAGAGCAGAAGATGAGAGTGGAATATTAGAACTGAATGTTAGAGAAGAATGTTAGAACAAAATGTTAGAGCAGAACATTACTGCACAATGTTAGAGCAGAGATGGGGACCCTGGCGGTCCGAGCCCTGGCTGAACTCTGGCTCTGGAAACGCTGGCTCTGGGGACATGGAACATCACCTCTCTGGCATTGAAGGAGCCATGAGCTGGGGCGAGAGGTCAAGAGGTATTGACTAGATATAGTCGGGCTCGCCTAGATGCATAGTGTGGGCTCTGGAACCAGTTTCCTTGAGAGGGGCTGGACCCTCACCCAATCTGGAGTTACCCCCAGTGAGAGGTGCAGAGCAGGGGTGGGGATGCTGTTTCCCCCCGGCTGACTGGTGCCTGTACATTGGGGTTCACCCCGGTGAATGAGAGGGTAGCCTCCCTCCGCCTTCGGGTGGCGGGACGGGTCCTGGGTTCCATCATAAGATGGATGTCTGTCAGTCCTGGTTCATCTATAGCCTGTCCGTCCATGGGAATGGATCCCTCCTTCACTGTGGTTCTCCCGAGGTTTCTTCTTTCCCACTGGGTTTTAGAGTTTTTCCTTGCCGAGAAGGAGGGGGATGTCTGAATCACTTTGGCTGAATTTAGTGAAGCTCTTTGAGACAGCTGTGTTGTAATATTGGGCTATATAAATAAAAGGTAATTGAATTGAACTGAGTGTTGTCTGTTCACCGTATGACAGTCCAGAGTATCCACCCTTCTTGGAGTCCTTGGAGAGGGTGCTGGAGGGTGCCCCTTCTGGGGACTCCCTCGTTCTTCTGGGGGACTTCAATGCTCACATTTGCAATGACAGTGAGACCTGGAGAGGGGTGATTGGGAGGAACGGCCCCCCTGATCTGAACCCAAGCGGTGCTTCGTTATTGGACTTCTGTGCTCATCATGGATTGTCCATAATGAACACCATGCTCAAGCATAAAGGTGTCCACATGTGCAATTGGCACCAGGATGCCCTTGGCCGCAGTTCGATGATCATGTCTCATGTCTTGGTCACTTGGGTGAAGAGAGGGGTGAAGCTGTCAACTGATCACCAACTGGCAGTGAGTTGGGGCGGGGGACATTTGTTTTGTGTCTCCATTGTCAAGGTGGATGGCTGGTGAGTGGCTGGTGAATGGCTGTCATGGCGGCAGTCCCCAAACTCGCTGATGATATTGGCGGTAATCTGCAGTGGTGTCTGCAGTGCGGGCTCTGCATCAGTCCGTCATGGTGAAGAAGGAACTGAGCCGAAAGCGAAGGTCTCAATTTACCAGCCGATCTACTTTCCTACCCTCACCTATGGTCATGAGCTTTGGGTAGTGATCGAGAATTACAGGGGAGAGGCAGGGATACCCCCAGATGGTCGCCAGCCTATCACGGGGCACACACACCATTCACTAACAATTTAGACTCTCCAATTAACCTCAAAATGTTTTTGGACTGTGGACTGAGGAAGCCGGAGTACCGGTACATGGGGAAAACATGCAAACTCCACACAGAAAGGTCCCAGAACCAGGACCAAGGAGGTCTTGAACCTGCGACTTTCTTGTTATGAGGCAACCCTGCGCCACCATGTCACCCCCTACTTAACTCGCTGTCGGTTAATAAGATAGACCAACTAGAAGAAGACCGTCTCACAGCTACAGCAATGAATTTCTCTTGTTATTTAAAGTTATTACGTAGTAAATGTTATCTTTGAAAGGCCACAGGAGGCTTTGACATACATAAACTAAAAAAAACAAAAAACTTAACATGAGAGCAGAACATTAGTGTACAACTTAAGACTAGAACGCTAGAGCAGAACTTTAGAACAGAACATTAGAGCAGAACTACATTGAAACAACCTAAGAGCAGAAGGTCAGAGCAGAATGTTAAAGCAGAATATTAGAGCAGAACGTTAGAGCAGAACAACATTAGAGCAGAACATTAGAGTAGAATATTAGAGTGGAATAGTAGAGCAGAACATATTATGTAACATTCATCTTGATTTTTGTTTCAATGACACAGTATCATCTTCCTGTTCTTATTCTTTTTGTTCATCTTATTCTTCGTCTTCTTAATATTGTTTTTCACTTCTTCTTTTTCTTGTTCATTATATCTTCTCTTCCTTCATCATCTTCTTCATCTTGATTGTCTTTTTCTCCTTCATCTTCTTCTTCTTTCATTTTTATGGATTAAATGAAAGGTTGGCTGAGTGAATCTGAATAGATGCTTAATGGCCTGTAAAACCACATCTTATCAAGTCTCTAATCAGAAAGATTTCAATCAGGCTAAAGAAATGTTCTGCCTGTAACCGGAGCTATTGATCGTATTATTGTTCAGTCTTTTTTTAAGAACACAGATTCACCATCAGCGAACTCTGAGCTGTGAAGCACCATGATGACACACTCACTGCTTTCCAATGGTGACATGACTTTTTTATTACTTTTATTAAAAACAGAAAAAGAAGGAAAAATAAAATACTCCAGGTCCAGCTAAAAAAATATATATATTTTAGATTAAATATTCAGCATTGCGAAAATGTGATCAAACGCAATTTATCGAATAATCTCAATCATCAATCAGAATAGTCATTGGTTGCAGCTTTACGTTCATTATCCCAAATGTTTCCAACAGTTTTCAGACCTAGAGAAATACATCATTTTAACATTTATGCCTCTCAATGTCAAAAATTGACTTTTTAATGCAGTTTTAAATCATGTTGAAACAATCTCTTCAAGAGACGTCAGAAATGAAGATGTGGGACCTTCACTGTCTTGACCTAAGAGTGCATGAAGTCAAAGTTAAAAATAGTCACTATACTTCTAAATATTCAGGGTTAATAAAACAATAACGTGGGTGTGATGATACAATCTCCTACAGCAACACTCAGGCACTATCAGAAATTGTGCTGGCTGTGAGGAAACTAAAACCTGAGGTAGTAAAACCATTGTGTTCCAAGTCCCACTGAGGACGTCCCTCACTGTGATTAGAAGCACAGCGATGATGTGGCTGCTCTGCAGAATCAAAGTTTCCATAATCACAGTAAAGGACACCCCTGAAAAAAAGTATGAAGGCTTTTTATTCAGCAGTCACCGATGCATGTGGTGCTGACCGAACTGTTTTCTTTAAAGTGGTTGGAGCTGCTCACAAGCCTAAGAAGCTTATTTATTCACGGCCTGGACATTTACATTTAGAGTATTTCAAGGTCCGGATGAGTTTGTTTGTCTTGGGCTGAAAAAATCCTGCAGTATATGACCTTAAACACAGGAACGGTAGTTTACATCAGGAAGGCGACAAGAAACGATGAGTTTTGGCTGAAGGAGAAGGACAGAAAGAGTCTTTTTTTTCCGAACTTCTGTATCAGACAGAAAACACATACAGCTACATCTACATGCCTTTATCTGTAGCAGAGATTATCAAAATAGTTGGTAATTAATGTAATAGTTAATAATAATAATAATTGCAGTTTAAGAGGGCGAAAGTAAGGAAGGAAATGATTGAGGACAGAATAACTGATGTGATCAATGAACTAATCGTTGCATCTCTAGTACTGAATATAATACAATATATACAATAATATTACAATAACTTGATGTTATAACAGGAGCTTTTTCGAGAAGATTAGCTAAATGTTTCTCTTAATGTTCCCTATATGTTAAAAGATATTTTTCTTATGTAAAAACCATTTTGTTCTCCATTTGTTCTGGGAAAAGGTTACGTTAACCAAAAATGGTAAAATGTCAGGAAAGGAACATTCCTGAGAATGTTATGTGTTAAGATCATCACATTATTATTGTAGAAGATGAAAAAAACAAGAAAACAAGAGAATTTGGACATTTTCTTCTTTAAAATGACTCAAATCCTAGTTGGTGAATAATTTACTAATTTGCTAATAGACTAATCATTGCAGCTCTAAAATCCAACATATTTAGGTCCAGTCTTTGAGACATTTTATTTCGGTAAAGTTACACATTGGGCCTTTATGTCCCAGGTGATGATTTTTATGATGCTATAAGACACTGCTACTGTATATAGAGTATTTAATGCAGCCTGAGAACTGTAGCAGATACCGTGTTGTATCTGGGCATCTTTGTATGATTTTCAATAGCCGGCGGCCTCAGAGGTGAATCCAGCTGCAGCAGAGGCTGCTGGATCTATAGTAACGGGGCAGCAGGGTTTGTTTAATCCGCTGTCCCGCTGCAGTTTAATCCAAATGGAGCGCTGAATAGTCCTAAAGCTAATAGCCTCCCAGGAGCCGCTCCATTGGCTCCGGCTGCAGATTAATACTCCGTCTATTCCAGCCTGTTTCCAGCCTGCGATTCTGTGTGTGAGTTTGAGTTGAAATTCACTCGGCTGGAGGGAAGGAAGGAAATGAGTGAGGAGTGAGGATGAGGGGAAAGGAAGAAGAATGGCAAGAAAGGCAGGGGAAAGACGAAAAGGAGGGAGGAAATGAGGGAGGAAGAAATAGAAAAATGGTGGAGAAAGGAGGAAATAAGTGAGAAAAGAAGAGGGAGGAAATGAGTGAGGGTAAGAGAAGAAGGGTGAAGAAAGGAGGGAAGGAAGGAAGAAGGGAAGGAAGGAAGAATATTGTTATATGTATAATTGTGAATTAACAGAGAACAAACTCTTATTTTGAAGGGACAAGCTTTTCACCACACTGTTAACAGAAATGCTCTCAGCCTCAGGCACTTACTGCATAAAGCAACATTTGTTTTTTATTTATTAATAAAAAAAAAAAACTGAACATAACAATACCTATAATACACCCCTGTGGCAAAACGCATATTTATTCATAATTTATTCCAAGGTAAATATTGGTTAAGTCATTCACAAGGAGAACAACGCAACATGGAAATGGGAAAGTGGTTTTCACATTTTCCTGCAGGTGATTTGTCTCTTTTAGAATAGGATTTTAACGTTTGTTGGGTTTCATGTGAAGTTGTGAAATCACAAACACAATTTATTTGTGGTTTTGAGAAGCAAAAATCATCTGATTGGCTGATGTAAATGACTGAGAATAAGCTGTGGCATGGCTGGTGACTATCGTTTTGACATCACACTTCACAGACATCTCAGCAGAAGAAAGGAATGGAGGAAAGAAGAGAGGGAGGAAGGAAGAAAGGAAAGAATGAAGAAAGGGGTAGAATTAGGAAATGAGTGAGGAAGGAAGGAAGGAAGGAAGGAAGGAAGGAAGGAAGGAAGGAAGGAAGGAAGGAAGGAAGGAAGGAAGGAAGGAAGGAAGGAAGGAAGGAAGGAAGGAAGGAAGGAAGGAAGGAAGGAAGGAAGGAAGGAAGGAAGGAAGGAAGGAAGGAAGGATTGAACAAGGAAGGGGGCCAGGGAGCGAGGGAGGGAGAAAGGGAGCGAGGGAGGGAGAAAGGGAACAAGGGAACAACGAAGGAATAAAGGGAGAATGGAAGGGGGAAGGAAGGAAGGAGCTGCAGATTCCCACCATATGATTATTTAACCTGGATCCGTTTCCTAACCACAATAACAGACAGATGTAATACAGCAGAACTTTCCTCCCTCTATAATGAAGGCAACAGTAAAGGGATAATGGATTTCTCAGCTCTATACGAACCTTCCTGACATGAATTTTTTAAAAAGTACATTATAAATTTAAGGTCTTCTTGCCTGAAGCTGTCGGTATAGGTGCCTACTGTATCTTCACTGTATTTTATTACTCCTTTAGTTTCCTCTGGCTACTAGAAATCTCTATATTATTCAGGAGATGTTTCCTTTGTCATTTCAACTCTTCCATAATCCCCCACTCACTCTTTCTCTCCTTTTCATCTCCTGTTTCTCTTCTCTCTTCCCCTTTTTTCTTCTCTTCCCCCTTCTGTGTCCTTCCTTCATTCCTTCTTTCCCCTTCCTCAGCAATTCTTCTCTTCCACGTTGCTTTTTTGCTAAAAAAAAAAAATGCTTTCTAAGTGATTAATGAGCGATGATAGGCCTATAAAGAGTTTACGCCATAAGTCTTCATTACTTTACTATTAGCTGCTTTCCTCTGTTATGTGTATGACTTATGAGCACATGTGAGTGCGTATTGAAACCATTTAGAAAGTACCTTATAATGAATTTGAAAGGGATAATGTCATTATTACAATCATCCTTAATGTTTGAGAATTCTTGGCTTCATTTTTTTGTCACTCAGCTCTTCTGCTGTCAATATTCATCCATGAGAGTCAACCTTTTGATGATCTTTGATAAAATACATCACACACAATCATTTGCATCCACTGCAGAACAGAAGAGATGTGATTCCATAGTCGTCCCAATCTCCACAACCCCAATATTTCCTGTTTTAAAAAATAAATCTTCTGCAGACAAACACTACATCTACTGAGGTGTTTATGCTGTTAAGTTATGATAATTTCTCCTGATAATGACAGTCTCAGGGCTGCTGTCCAAATGTGTAAATCGAAACTTCTGTTCTCACTGTGCCACAATCAATATCTGGTCCTCAGGACAGGAAGATATTATTTCTCCAGTTAGTGTGTGTGTGTGTGTGTGTGTGTGTGTGTGTGTGTGTGTGTGTGTGTGTGTGTGTGTGTGTGTGTGTATGTGTGTATGTGTGTGTGTGTGTGTGTGTGTGTGTGTAATGATGTGTGTATATATATTTGATTTGGTGTTTCTGGGGATCAATTACAGACATCAGGGTTTAGATTCAGCTGCAGGCACATGGAACAGAAAGAATGAGAGGTAAACTGACTGAGGTGGGACTTCATTAAGAAAATGATTCTAATTAATTAAAGGTTCTATACTTAATATTATCGCATAGCAATATTTTTCCCAAAAGCAACATTTGTGTATGTAAATGGCTTTTCCTGGACAATTCTTCAGTGTTTCCAAAATAGCAAATAAACGTTGGAGTTCAACTAAGCACCAGCACTCTTTAAACGCCATGTATGGGTGTATATTTTGATAAATAACCCCTGGTTCCAAATAAAAAGTCTACTTTAAAAAAAAAAAAAATCCAGAAGGAAGACGTGACCACTGCATAGCCACATTCAGACTGAGTTCATATTTTTAACGTTATTTACTTTGTAATTAGCTAATCGTAATTAACATGTTAATGTCCCACTTCTCCTTTTTTAGCGTAATATGTGGGAAAAAATGTCTGATGAGCTCAACATCATTGCTTCATTATTGTGATTTTTTGCAGCAGTACCTCTGATGTCAATATAGTGAACGACACACCTGCAGCCGCTGCTGTACCTTTTAATTCCAGGTTCTCCCACAGAGATTTATTGTTAAGGATGTCCGCCTCGAAAACAAATGTCCCTCATCTCTCCTACATCTGTCCAAGCAAAAAACAAAAAAAGAACATTCCACATCCCTGCAGGCAATGGGTAACATCATCTTTTGTATGGTAATACGACTTTATGGTGGATTCAAGTGTACTTCGTTGAAACAAGAATTTAGGTGCATTTAAATGGCGGTAAGGCTCTGCAATTAAGGGAATTTTAATTATGCTTTGGATTTGCATGTCAAACAATCCCCTAAATCATATGATCAAGTTGAAACAAGTGTGGGTGCGAGAACGCAAGTACAAGTGTGAGTCATAGTGAAACTATACATATATACATATACATATATATACATATACATATGTATATACATATACATATATATACAACTATACATATATATATATATATATATATATATATATATATATATATATATATATATATATATATATATATATATATATATATATATATATATATATATATATATATATATATATGTATGTATGTATGAGTGTATATATGTATGTATATATATGTATGAGAGAGATACATATGGGTCAGTGACAAAACTTTAAAATACAGTTTTAAGAAACATAAATTATTTCTCTCAAAATGCACATTGTGTTGCATGGATCTGTGGTTTAAATTCAAACTACCTCAATAACTAACCACAAAAATGTTTAGGTGACATACGTCTATTACAATGGAGCTTCACTCCCTGTAGATCACATAACACAGACAAGTGTTATGTATTTAATATGGATGAAAGTAAAATAGAAGGCATTTTTTTCAACACCTGACGTCAGTACCGCTACATGAACCTCATGACTTGCGAGCCCTGGTCTGACGGTCTCACTGTGGGAATTATAATGTAAATATTAATGAAAGTTAGTGAAGCTGTTCAGCATACACACCGAGAATCCTGTTACTGCATTTTAATTGTCAATTGGATTTTAGTGCCATTTTGCTGGAGAATGGTTTGAAAGATAAATCTTAAATGTCATTTTATTTTTTTTTTTTATTTTAATTTAGTCACAAAATGAGCAGTCTTGAAAGAGAAAATTAAAATGCAGGCTAGAATACTGATTATTCATTTTACTTAGGAGTCGAAAAATGCAGCTCCAATTTGAAAATGAAAAAGAATTTCTATAAAACTTTTTAATTTGTATATATACTATATATATATGGGCGACATGGTGGCGCAGGGGTTAGCGCTGTTGCCTCACAGCAAGAAGGTCGCAGGTTCAAGACCGCCTTGCGTCCTGGGTCTGGGACCTTTCTGTGTGGAGTTTGCATGTTCTCAGTCCAAAAACATGCTGAGGTTAATTGGCGACTCTAAATTGCCCGTAGGTGTGAGTGTGTGAGTGAATGGTGTGTGTGCCCCACGATTGGCTGGCGACCATCTGGGGTGTATCCCTGCCTCTTGCTGTAACGTGCTGGGATAGGCTCCAGCAGACCCCTGCGACCCTAATGAGGAATAAGCAGGTATAGAAAATGACTGACTGACTATATATATATATATATATATATACATATATATATTATGACTTAGACTTAGCTCTGAATAATGTGAACATCAACAGAGGCTTATTGTCTGTGTTCTGACTGAATCAGTTTAGCTGCTTTCTGTTTTCTAAAGGAATCATGAACCTGCTGCAGTTGTTTCTGATCCCTCAGGACAGCAATAGAAGCCTGAAAGCTACACGTTTTCACTCCGTCCTCCATCTGAGAGATAAACTACCAGGTGGACACCTGCAAAAATCACAGGATCCCACAAAAATCTCTGTAACAACCACGAACGTATAAAGACAACAAAAAACCTGTCCGACATTTATTTGCCGTTGAATTGGTCAGAATGTCTGTTTTTTCGTTTTTCTACTGTGGTTCAACAGGCAGAAGTCTGCTCTTAGTATTTTATTTTGAAAATAGAGTGGTTGATTTGTGCCTTTCCTGTCTGACTCCTCCTGCTCTCCTTCATTGATCATGTTATTGATTACGTCGCCATATCTGAGCCAATATTCCACGACTGCTTTATGGCAGCAGCTGTTGATACTAAAATACTTAATCGACGTTCCTCCAGGATTTCTGATGAAAACTGTGTGGATTTTTTTTTTTCTCTCTGTGAAATTTTTCTCATCCAGGAAAAGTTGATGTCACCTGGTGAAACATGAGGCACTTCTTCTTCTTCTGTATCTTAAAATTAGTTCATAGAGCATGGACGGGCTGATGGCTGCTGCCTGTACTGCGATCTTTTTATAGAATCTCCCTGTCAACAACTCACTAAAGAAATGGATTCACCGACTTACAGTGGAGTGAGAAAAAGCCTCCAATGCTGTGATGGTGCAGTAGAGTCTCTCTCAATATAACAAAAGGTTGAAATGCAATTCTGGTGTCAAGGATTACCCGATTCAGCCTGATTCTGCAATTTTTCTTCCTGCCGCTACACATATAATTATCTGCTTCCTTCCAGTCGTTCTCCTGAAATCACAGCTAATTGTGTTATCTTCTCTGCTTGTTCTTCTTTAACAAAAACCCCTTTTTACGTGGGACAGCTTTTGTGATTTCTAATAACAGCAGATATCCTTTTGTGTTGTTAATGCCATGCAAATCCACCATGGCCTTAATCTGTAAAGTAAAAATTCTACCGCACATTACTGACAGTATTTTCCCCTCAAAAAGTCAGAGCTCTCCTCATAATTTATGTCCCTTGTGAGACAGTATCATAGCATCTATTTTTTTTGTTTTTCCACCCTCTTCTGGGTCAACAATTCTGGAGGCTGCAGTATACATTATTAATGAGAGCTGTGATAGCTTTTTGGATGACTGATCTAGCTTTTCAGCATGAAGTCGCTTTCACATCCCAAAAATAATCTTTGAAATTTGGGTTGTAAATTTTAGCAACACAGACTGTAACAGCCTCAAATCCCTTCATCAAATGTGTTGTATAGATGCTATAAATAAAGATATAGGCAGGTCTGTGGTTTTCAGCATTGTGCTAGTTACTAAAAAATAGTACCTAGTTGCTTCAGAAAGTGTTGATCAGCTTTTCATTCATTTGCATTGGGGTCATGAACCTGTGCTGAGCATTAAGACATTATTACACATCAGAAACCTGCAATGTTTTAAAATTACTAGATATAAAACCTTTTTTTATGTGCAACGTTCTGAAATAACACAAGACAAGTTGAATGCAATTTTAAATCAAAGTTCAAAACTAAAATGGCATATTTGTCTAGATCTGTAAATAAAATAAATAGGGCTGCAAATAACAACTATTCTCATAGTTAATTAACCTATTGATTATTGAACTGGTTAATCTATTAGTTGTTGGTTCATAAAATTGTATAAAATGTTGATAACTGTATACCAAAGCTGAAGCTATCAAGCTACCAAAGCTAAAATGTCTTTTTTTGTCCAGACCAACAGTCCACAACCCATAGATAGATCATCAGTTTACTATTATAGAAGACTAAAGAAACCAGAAAATAATTAGATTTGACAAGCTGGAATTTGGACATTTTCTTCTTAAAAATTACTCAAAACCAATAATCCATTATCAAAAATCAACTAGACTGCAGGCGCATCTCATATAATTAGACTACTATGAAAAAATTCAAAAAAGTTCCCGCTCAATACTTTCTAGAATTTTGATGAAAAATGAGATAAACTCTCAGGTAAAAACATAAACAAATGCCACTCACAGTCATGAGTGTTGTTGCTTTTTCCATCAAGGACGGTAACAGCGACACCAGTGTGTTTGCATGGGTTGATACGTAGGTTAAAACAGGGACATTGTACGGAGGAGTCGTTAGTGACGCTAATTAGGCGAATCAGAAGGAAATGACAGTCAGCGCTGCCGCTGTGAAGCTGAATCTGTGATCTTTAGTCCACAGCGAGCTGAGGAGATAGAAGATAATTTAAATGTTCAGAGCCCCAAGGCTTCAGAAGCTGGTTTCATGTCATGTTCAGGGAGGAAGTGTGTGTGTGTGTGTGTGTGTGTGTGTGTGTGTGTGTGTGTGTGTGTGTGTGTGTGTGTGTGTGTGTGTGTGTGTGTGTGTGTGTGTGTGTGTGTGTGTGTGTGTGTGTGTGTATGTGTGTGTGTGCGTGTGCGGAGTCAGGGGGATACTGTATGCACCATCTCTGAGTCACAGACAGCCAATTATAAAACCCAACGGCCGCCTCTCTCTCCTCTACCACCATCTCCCTCAGCCTCATTCTCCATCTCTCTCTTATCTTTCCTCACTTGCTCTGTTTTAAGCCATATCTCCGCTCCTCTTTTCTCTCTCCACACAGTGTATATAAATCTCCCCTTCATTAATAAACCCATTGAGGTAAAACAGAAAATAGGAGGGGAAAAAAGAGGAAACAGAGAGGGGCAGGAGATGAAAGCGGGAATGAGGTGAAGAGTTGAGAGGAGATAAAAGGAGAGGAGAGGACAGAGAGAAACAGCAGTGGCAATGAGAAGAGATGGTGGGGGAAATGAGAGGAAAGGTGAGATTAAATTAGATCCATTTTGACTCTGTTCGTGTTTAAATGGAAATCACATTATCACGATGGGAGGTGCATTAGAACAATATTTCAGCAGCCTTCCCTATTTCCACTTGTTCTCTTCTGCTTCTCCCTTAATTGCATCACTTTAAGTCTGTGCTGAAATAAACGGTCTGTTGTCTGGTGTAACCCTGAGCAAAGGACTCACGGTGTTAATGAGTGGATATAAGGAAAAATCCCTCTGCTGCGGCTAAATACACCATCTTCTGTCAGGAGGAATAAAGGGACTGGAGTGTTACACAACTATAGAAATGAAGATTAATGTTTTCTTCCGATTACACCACTCGATAACATCTGGTATAAACATGCTTGATTCTACTCTATGCACTGTCAAAGACATTTCAGTGAGTAGAACATTCACTGTTGCCTGTGGGACATCACTGTTGTCTAAGTCCCCAAAGACTCTATGTAAAGAGGTGGCAAGGTGTGATATCACTTGTTGTTTCGAAGCCCATATTTGCAGTTTATGGTCAGCGCCCCTTTTTCCTGTTTGACACCGGGTCCTTGGCTGTTGGCTGGTCTTGCAGAATTAAAGTCTTAATATTACTGACTCTCATTGCTGTTTTCAACACGGTTGACCACAACATACTAAAAGCCACAACTGTTTTGAATCCTATCTGAGCAGACAAAAATGAACTGTGGAGTTTCTCAAGGCTCCATTCTGGGGCTTTTTCTCTTAAACAGCTACATCTACATTCTCCCTCTAGCACAAATTATGGAAAAAAAACTAAATATATTTCCATAAATATGGAGACAACCCACTAATGTACATACCCATGTAACCAGGAGCTGTCAATTAAAGCCCACATCACAGAGATCAAAGATACTATAAGACTTCAAATCTTATGAATGTAGCAATAATTTCTCTTGGCACAGAATTACTAAAAACAATAATTAACCCAGTATTTTTTTAGATAAATAATGGTGACTGGTATAAACACGCTTGATTCTACTCTTTGCACTGTCGTTCACTGTTGCCTGTGGGACATCGGTGTTCTCTACCTGTCCACAGACTGTATGAATGTAGCTAAGTGTGATGTCACCTGTTGATTTACCTTGGAGCTGCTTCAAAGCCAATACTTGCTATTTAACTATTTTGAATCCTACACAAAGGACAGAAACTACTACTGTTCTATAGGTAATTTACCTTCTGAGCAGACCAAAGATTACCTGTGGAGTTCCCCAAGGCTCCATTCTGAGGCTTCTTCTGTTCAACACTACATTCTCCATCAGACTATGGAAAACAAATAAATATATTTCCATAAATCTGCAGACGACACAGTAATTTACATAACCATATTTCCAGGGGCTGTCAATCAGGGCTCACATGGCAGACATCAAAGTTACTATAAGTTTTCAAATCTAATGAATGGAGCAATGATTTTTACCGGCAGGGCGGCTGTAGCTCAGGGGTACAACAGTCGTCCACTGATCGGAGGGTCAGCGGTTCGATTTCCGGTTCCTCTGACTCGATGTTGATGTGTCCTTGGGCAGGATACTTAACTCCAAATTGGCACCCCCAGCTGCGCGATGTGGAGTGTAAATGCATGTGAATGGTTAGATTATTGAATGAACACATGTAAAGCACTTTCAGTGGTCAGAGTAGAAAGGCGCTATTTCTCTAGGTCTGTAACTTGTTGAAAACATTTGAGATCATGACAGTAGGGCTGCAACTAACGACTATTCTGATTGTCCATTAATGTATTGACTATTGAAATGATTATCCAATTAGTTATTTTAGCTGTTTCAACTGTTTGTTCATAAAATGGTGTAAAGAGTCGATCTTGTTTCCTAAAGAAGTTAGAGCTCAGGAAGCCTTAGCTGGAGGTACAACAAATGTGTCAGAACAGTAAAAAGGCCTTTTTGTGATTAGACCAAACAGCAGTGTGCACAGGGATAAATTCAGATTGAAGGTTGATTGATTATAGACTTATAGTTTCCTACGATGGAGTAATATGGTCACAATGGAAAAAACTAAAACAACTAAAAGAAAAAAATATATATATTATTTTTTCTTAAAAATGTGAATAAAGTCTTAATAATATAAGATTTCCTTTTCAGCAAGAGGCAATTTCTCTGTGTCTGTGTGGTTTTTTTTGGTTTTTTTGATTAGAGCTGCAACTAACGACTATTCTGAAGAAATACATTAAACAGAAACAATTAATCACTTAGTTGTTTGGTTCATAAAATGGTGTTAAATGTTGATCAGTGTTTCTCACAACTGAAGATTCAACCTACAATGTCTTTTTTTGTCCACACCAACAGTCCACAACCCAAAAATCATCGGTTTACTATTATAGAAGCTGAAAGAAACTAGTAAATAATTCAATTTGAGAAGTTGGAACCAGAGAATTAATTTCAACATTTTCTTTTTAAAAATGATTCAAATCCATTTATCAATTAACAGTATATCAAAATGAGACAGGTGTATCATAAATAATTAGAATATCATAAAGAATTTCTGTTTTTTTTTCAAACACAAACACACACACAGAAAATGAAAATTCACTCAATGTGTAATAAATCTACATTAATACTAGATAATCAACTCAAATTCTGAACTTTTTCATAATATTCTAATTAATTGAGATGCATCTGTAGACTAGAATGACTCTAATCAATTAGTTTAGAGTTTTATTGTTTTTATTGTTCTTTTTGATTAAAAAACAAAACAAAAACCTTCTTATATTTATTTTGTCCTTGTTGACTTAGGTGGCAGGATACTATGATTTCTCTTTAAGGTTATATTTCAAGGTGAGAAACATCTTCTGTAACTCAAACACTTACAAAAATAGCACAACATGCCAGAGGCAATGGTTTCATATTCTCTGCAATATTCAAAACAAGACGACGAGTTTAGAAAAACCCCTTTTTCAAACCCCAGCACTAAAATTCACAATTCATTAATTCCTCAGCATCATGCACAAAGAAGAATGTATATTCTGAATATGTATGTATATACTGTATATGTATATACGCATTGATATAGGCCTGAAAAATACTAGGTTTCATTCAGACCTAGACATTAAATTAGAAACTAGGTGAAAGGATCTGGACTCGTAGGTGGATTTAGCAGCTGATTAAGAGGATAAAGCCTGATGGTCTCCCACACAACCTTCATTATTACCATTATTATAATAATTATTGTAGTTCTTTCTTGCTGCCCCCTCCCCTGTGTGGCAACAGGGCTGTTGGATTGTTTAATATCTTGTGATGTATTTATTTCTCATGCGTTGGTGTTAAGTGTTTAACGCGTGTTATTGAGCGTGTCAGCAGGCGCCTCCTCCTCCTCCCTCGCGCCTATTTGGTGATTTGCCGAGATTTTCGTTGCAAGTAAATATTCTATGGTTAATGGTGTTGGCACCATATGCCTTTCACTGCATCGAATTAATCCAGTCACACTCAGCTTCTGTATCTGTGCAGCTGTCACTCACACCCTGATTCACGCACAAGTTACCAACAAGTCTGGTAGCTGAAGACTTATTACACGAGATGTTGATTTCTAATTACAGACCTGTGAATCTGAACTTTTGACTCTTCACCTCCCAGAGAGAAAATAAGAGTACGCATTTTAGATGTTTCACAGAAACAAGTTCTAACAGGAATTGTGAACACAAGGCTGGACCCCAGAGAAGACACAGAGATACACACACTGATAATCAGTAAGTCAGTCATTTTCTATACCTGCTTATTCCTCATTAGGGTCGCAGGGGTCTGCTGGAGCCTATCCCAGCGCGTTACGGCGAGAGGCAGATGGTCACCAGCCAATCGTGGGGCACACACACCATTCACTCGCACACTCACACCTATGGGCAATTTAGAGTTGCCAATTAACCTCAGCATGTTTTTGGACTGTGGGAGGAAGCCAGAGTACCCGGTGAAAACCCACGCAGACACGGGGAGAACATGCAAACTCCACACAGAAAGGTCCCAGGCCCAGGACCCAAGGAGGTCTTAAACCTGCGACCTTCTTGCTGTGAGGCAACAGCGCTAACCCCTGCGCCACCGTGTCGCCCGATAAACAGTCAATAAGAGTTTATTAGTGAAGTCAGGGAGAAAGTGTTGCTGGACACCAAGGAGGGAGGCAGAGTCTGTCGGTGAACCAGGAAGCGATGGGGAGCGAGGCCGGAAAGGCGATGACTGGAGCGGAGAGTTGTGGGAGAATGGGTTGGCAGAGGCAGAACGGCAGCAGCAGAGCAGGCAAACTGGAAGGCAGAGATAACAGAGATTACTAGAGCAACATGAGATGTAGAGGAACAGTGCTGCACTGGAGACTAGAGAGCGCGTGGGCCTGGTGATACCGAGTAGCAAGTACAACAATCTGGCGATGAGTGGCTGTAGAGCTGGATAGAAACACAACGGGTAACGAGATGATTGAAGCCAGGTGGGCCAGGACACTGTGCTGCACCCCAGCTCTGCCTGTGGAGGAAGCACACACACACACAGGAGTCACAGCTGTAACAGCAACAAATCTGTATAGTGCAGTGTCTTTTGTAAACCACACAGCAGTCAGCACACGGATGAATTAAGATTGAAGGTTGATTCAGACTCAGGTATTGATGGGGATTGATAAGGAAAAATGAAGATCAGACTGTGCTAAGTTTAAGGTAATTACTGCACAAATAACTCATGAAGTTGTGTTTAAGTTAATTGTTTTTGAAGAATATTCCTATGATGGAGTATTATGGTCACAATGGAAAAAAAAATAAATCAACTAAAAGAAAAAAAAAATTTTCTTAAAAATGTGAAGGTATGAGAGAAAATAAAGTCTTAATATTATAAGATTTCCTTTTCTACAGGAGGCAATTTCTTCCAAGTCTGTATGGTTCTTTTGTTTTTCTCAACTAGAGCTGCAGCTAACGACTATTCTCATCATGGATTAATCTATCAATCATAGAAACGAATAATGATTTAGTTGTTTGGTTTCATTAAATGGTGTAAAATGTTGATTAGTTTCCCAAAACTGAAGATTCAACCTACAATGTCTTTTTTTGTTCAGATCAACAGTCCACAACCCAAAGTTGATCATTTTACTGTTATAGAAGACTAAAGAAACCAGAAAATAAGATTTGAGAAACTGGAACCAGACAATTTTGACATTTTTGTTCTTAAAAATGACTCAGATCCATGAATTGATTAAAATAGTTTATCAAAATCGTTTGCAGTTAATGCAATAGTTGGAATCTAATTGACTAATCAACCAATTGTTGCAGCTGCATTTGTCTTTAACTTAATGCTTATGTCCAGCTCCAATTATCTACACTAGAAGAAGGAATTCTCTAAATGTGAAACTCTCTTCTACCTCTTTCAGAAAAAAAAACAAAAAACTATTTTTTATTAAAAAGCGTATTCACATATAAAAGTCATGGATGTTGACAAAAGGACAAATGTCATGGATGTAAATACGTTCACGTGTGAACGTATTTACATCCATGACATTTGTCCTTTTGTCAACCTCTAAAAATCAGATCATTGATGGCTGGCCTGAGTTCATTGTGTGTAGTTGTGATTTCGTTTGATGAAGAGGTGTGTGTATGGGCTGTATCACCTCGGACAGCTGTGCTGCTGGGAGCGTCACAGTCATCATACACCATCTGGCACACACACATGCACACATGCGCACACACATGCACACACACACACACACACACACACACATACACACACACACATAAACATGTTGTGATTCTAATCCACCACCTGGCATGGCCCTCAGCTACCTACTGTTGTCTCTCTTGCTTTAACTCTCTCTGACTCTCTCACCCACACACACATACACACAAGCCATGTCATTCTCTCTTTCGTCTATCGTTTCACACTTTAACCCCCCCCAGCCAGATTCTGACTTAAGTATGTGTTGACACGTGTGTGTGTGTGTGTGTTTTAATTAGCCTATATGCCTCTGTAATGGCTACTTTCTAAAACACTAGTGTAGCTCCCCAGTCACTGACACTGGTACTGCAGTGTTTTCTTTGTGTGGGTGTGTGTTGTGTGTAGGTGTAAGTGTGTGTGTGTGTGTGTGTGTGGTGGTGGTGGTGGTGGTGGTGGTGGGGGGGGGGTGTTAGGGCAGATCAGAACTGTGTGTTTCTGTGGTGTCACAAGCAATAGAGAACCACAGCAATAGAGGTCCATGGGGACTGAAGCTGCATGTGTGTGTGTGTGTGTGTTTTAAGCCTAACGAGCCTGCTTCTTAACAACAGCACAGCCAGTCTCCTCCTGACCGCTCCGTCTGTAACAGTGACTCCACTGACTGACTAATGGATCGGTTCTCTGGCTGCTGATGGACACCGATTCCGTGGATTTTTTGGTAGAATGTCAGCAGCAGAGCTGCAGCTATAAAACCTGATGACTGTGGCTGATGAAGCCACTGAGTGATGAAGCCACACAATAATGCTTAACATATATTTATAAGTAACACCTAATTAATATGGGCGACACGGTGGAGCAGGGGTTAGTGCTGTTGCCTCACAGCAAGAAGGTCGCAGACCCCTCCGGGGTCTGGGACCTTTCTGTGTGGAGTTTGCATGTTCTCCCCGTGTCTGCGTGGGTTTTCACCAGGTACTCCGGCTTCCTCCCACAGTCCAAAAACATGCTCAGGTTAATTGGCAACTCTAAATTGGCCGTAGGTGTGAGTGTGTGAGTGAATGGTGTGTGTGCCCCACGATTGGCTGGCGACCATCTGGGGTGTATCCCTGCCTCTCGCCGAAACGCGCTGGAATAGGCTCCAGCAGACCCCTGCGACCCTAATGAGGAATAAGCAGGTATAGAAAATGACTGACTGACTGACTGACCTAATTAATATATATGTATATAGTATACAGTACACATACATACATGTAATCAAATTATATTGGTGGAATTATTATTTTATGCTCATGAAGTAGCTTGAAATACAGTATTTTACTCGAATGAATAAAATATGAGTTTTACTTTATGAAAATGAGCGACTAAAAATATTGAACTTTTTTTTCTGATAATCTAGTTATTTGATTTGCACCTGGTTGTAGTTTGAGTGGTTTACAGTTGTAGAAATGTCTGTTTTTAATCCTTTTAGATCACATGCCTGGTCATATTGTTGACTTATTTACTTGAACTAACAAATTGAAAGGTAGGTGCTCTGACTCACCAGCTGCAAAAACCTTGAAAATATTGAGACTCATTTTTATCTGGATTTATAAAAGCAGGAAGCTCGTGGCCTGCGAGCATTTCTTATTTCACAGGAAGAGGCCATTTATCACCAAGATTAACAACACAGCAAAATTTTGCATATTAGAAATATGTGTTTTTTGGTTCAATAAATCATTCACAGCCTCAGGTTGGGAACTGCTGGCATTAAAAATGAATTTTTTAAGTTTTAAAAATGTGCTGCTTTACAGTGACTCAGCAGCATACATCTGTGTACTGTTTATTTTAAATTCTACCATCAGTTAGTGGAAACTTCAGCGTTTTACTTTGAGTTTAGAAATATAACTGTGACATTACTTTGTGTTTAGACATTTTTAAGTCATTTTTCAAGCTTTTAGGTAAACATAAAAAACTATCAAATGCAGAGTATATTATATGTATTCATCATTCCATTCAAAATGGCATGTAAAGGCCATAGAACATTCCATAGTGAAAACATAAAACTTACATTACCTGGAGTTCAAGTAAACAAATATAAGGCCCCCCTTTTCATCAGTATTATTTGCCTGTTTTTTATTGTACATTAGTCATTTCAACATCTAATTTTGCCAACTTTTTGAAACCTGAGATGTGGAAAATTTTCAATTAAGTGATGACACTCACATCACATCACATCACATCACATTAGGGTGACGATATGTGAGTTAAACATGAGGTTGAGTGAAAACGAGCATTAAAATGGATAAAAATAGATAAATGTTGTACTTGTAAACATGTGTGAGTGTTTAGCTGCAGCAGTCACTGACTCTGGTGGCCTGTTATTGTGTTTTCTGTGTTTGCCTTTGTTTGTTCATGGTGATTCTGCTGAAGTGTGTGTGTCAACGTCTGAAATTTTGTGTGTGTCTGTGTATGGGTGTGTATGTAAGTGTTTAGGGAACTGATGAGGCATGTCATGTATTAGAGCGAAGGCTCGGTCCTCACAACTATAGAAAAGCAGTGTGTATGTGTGTGTGAGTGTCTGGGAAGCTCTCCAAAATAGGACGTACCCCCTCCAATCACCAGCTGTTTACTTCAGATAGCTGCCACTAAATTTGAAGGACCACACACACACGGAAAAACATCCACATTAACATCCACTAAACACACACACTGTCAGTCACTTCATCAGATTTGATTAGAAAATCTTTGGGTGACACTGAGGTGGAGCCCAGTGAGATTGATGTGTGTGTGTGTGTGTGTGTGTGTATGTGTGTGTGTGTGTGTGTCTGTATGTGTGACCTTTGCATTACTCCCTGAATGATGATGGTGATACTGCTGAAGTGCCCTTGAGCAATAATTCTGCTTGCAACATGATAAAATGAACACATCGCAGAATTATTTCAGTATTACTTCAATTACTTCAATATGAGTTTATTAATGTATTATCTGTGTCATCACACAAATAAATAACAGGGTCCTGCATGTCCAGTGTAAGATGCAGAAAAATCACTCTCTTACTGTACCTTCAGAAAAGGAAAAGAGAACAATGACAGATATTCCATTTGTCTCATAGCAACGGCGGCGGCTGCTCTTAGTGTTGAGGGATTCGGAGGAAACAGGACATAAGCACTTTGAAGAGAAGGTCGTCTGCCTGCTGGCTGCAAGAGAACTGAAGACCAGTCCATCAGTGTGTTTGTGTGTCTGTCTGTGTGTGTGTGTGTGTGTGTGTGTGTGTGTGTGTGTGTGTGTGTGTGTGTGTGTGTGTGTGTGTGTGTGTGTGTGTCTACATATGAACTCTAAAGTTGTTCAGCATGACGTAATATATGAACTACTTTGTAGTTTATACAAATGTTCACATCTGTGCTTATATATATATATATATATATATATATGATCACATAAGCCTAATATTGTCTTGTCTATAATCTCTTTAAATATAGTATATTTACAAGTAGATCCTGTTAAAGCTTTAGAGTGAAGGGCACAAGTTAAACTCAGACTCTGCAGTTTGGGTCATTGAATATTTGATGTCAGCCTCAGCTGTGATTTAAGTTGAAGCCTACATAGCATTTAAACATGGTATGTGATCTTAGCATTGAATGCTACTGCATTAAGGTCAGTTGCTTTAAACTCAGCAGCATTAAACTCAGCAGCTTTAAACCTAGCAGCATTAAACTCAGCTGCAATAAACTCAGCTGCATTAAACTCAGCAGCTTTACACTCAGCTGCTTTAAGCTGCAGCTGAGCCACTTCTGACACTGACTATTAGCGTTTTATATAAAGAATATTTACATAAAGCCTTCTAAAACTGAGAAAGAAAACAGTGTTGAGAGACAGAAATTACAGCATCTGTGGTATTAATAATAATCTCTATATTTTCTATCCTTAGACATTCTTTATTCATCTCATCTTGATTATCAGGAATAATTTAATATTATAAAAACTTACATTTCAAACTTTTTACCTCACGTGTGCGTGTGCGTATGTGTGTGCACGCTCGTGCATGTGTGCATGTGTAAAACAGATGAGAGGAGGAGACGGCCAGAGGGAGAAACTCACCTCTTTTTCAGCATCACTTCCTACAACATTCAGCCTCCAGGCATCACTTGACGAGACCTGAATTACAGATGGAGATTCAGGAAATAGAGAGAAAGTACTACCTTGAACCATTTGTGTGTGTGTGTGTGTGAGAGAGAGAGAGAGAGAGAGGTCACAGTCAATAGTATTTCCCTAAAATGCTAATATTCTAATATTTACCTTGTGTATTTTTTTGAATGACTAGTAGCTTTATGCAGCAGTATTTTTACCAGTAGATCTTAGTATTGTTGATACACAACAAGAATCGATTCACCAACCAATTGGTGAAACTACCAATTGGTTTTGTCTCGTTTTCTCCATCTCTCTATTTCTGTCCCTCTCTGTCCCTCTTTGCAAGGAGGAGGAAATGTAGCAGGTTGAGAAAAGAGAAAAAAAGAAAGAAGAAAAGTAAAAATACAAGAACTGATGCAAAAAGAAATCTAAATTTTACCTAAAAGTGTTTAATTCTATTTAAACACTGGATAAGAGTTTTATTTATTTCTGTGGTGTTTTTAGACAGAGGAAGGGTCATTTTAACAGTCTTAGGCAGTGGTGGGACCATGGTAAGACTAAAATCAGGCTCCTGTGTCAGCGTTACACTCTCAATGTCACCAGAGACATCACCAGATCTATGATCTAGAGATCGATATCGTGGAGCTATAACAGTTAATGGAATCCAAAGGAGATTGGGGTTATATTGAAAGCCTCAAAGTAAAAAAAAATGGTCTTAGCCAACCTGTTAGACATGAAAATGTAGGGTGCCCTGGTCGTGATTCCAGAATGTCAAAGAGATGGGTGCTCCCAGTAGCTTCTTCTTCAGCCTGGAGAAAAAGAACACACCTAGGAAGGTGATCCACACACTGCTCTCTCACACAGGGCAGGAACTCATGAAGCCAAGCCAGATACAAAGCCAAGAAAGTGAATACAGAGAGGAGCACAGAGTCCTACAGGGCTTCTGCGAAGGGCTGTCTCTGCAAGAGCAGCAGATTGCCCTGGAGGACATGCAGAAAAGTGGAAATGGTTGCTCCATTATATGTCTTTTAGATCTGCACTGGGTGCTACAAGGAGTGCTGTACTTAGACAGAGAGGAGGAGGGACAGGGCCTCATCCACCTGGTGGCCGAAGGTGGAGGATCTGGTGTGTAGCGATGGGGCCAGCTGCATCCTGAGATGGGATAATTACTTGGGGCTAGGTGATGTCTTTGACTTGACTATGACTTTATTTTATTGATGCATTGTAAAATATAAATATGTAAATAAAGTCAGTCAGTCATTTTCTATACCTGCTTATTCCTCATTAGGGTCGCAGGGGTCTATCCCAGCGCGTTACGGCGAGAGGCAGGGATACACCCCAGATGGTCGCCAGCCAATCGTGGAGCACACACACCATTCACAGCTATGGGCAATTTAGAGTCACCAATTAAACTCAGCATGTTTTTGGACTGTGGGTGGCAGCCGAGGGAGAACATGCAAACTCCACACAGAAAGGTGCCAAACTCAGGACCAAGGAGGTCTTGAACCTGTGACCTTCTTGCTGTGAGGCAACAGAACTAACCCCTGCGCCACCCTGTAAATGAAGTGCTTTTGGGAAAAAAAAAATCTCTGTCTATCTCTTTCTGTTTCTCCATCTCTTTCTGTCTGGCGAAGACAACGAATGCAGAGATGAATGTAAATGATGTTTAATGAGGTAGAAAATCCATCTCCAATGCTACATTTCACCTCGTTGATCAACACAATGTGTTTTGGTGGGAAACAGAGAAAACTCTAGCTAGTGGTTTACTTCCTAGATTTTGGCATTAAAAACAAAAAACATTTCAACAAAAAAAGAAACTGTTCGAAAAAAATGTATAACTGGACCTTGAGTGGTGCTTCTGTTCTGATCGACCTGTTTTCTCCTGAGTTATCACCGAGCATGAATAGATTTTCTTGTGTACAACGGCTCTCAGGAGCAAACATTGTAGATCTGCGTGAGAATGAATTTCTCATTCTATCGGCAAATGAAAAGCTAAATAGCATTCCTAAAACATCCTCACAATGCGACACTCATTAACATTTTACCACAAACCTGTCGTCACTCGCCAACAAGTGAGAAAACTGTGTCACTTTAACTAGTATGAAAGTTAAACTGGTAAAAGATGGTTTGATTTCAAATATACAGAAATATGCAGAAACCCGTGGAGACTTTTCTGTGAATGTATCATCAGCAGCAGCAGAAAGGAAAAGAAAATCCTGCTCCAAAAAAAAAAAAAAGAACAAGGACAACAAGAAACAAGACATCTCCTGCTTTTATTGGATATGATGTGTGGGTGAAGCAAGAATGAATAGCAGCTGATGCAGTGACCTTGAGCAAGGCACTCAACCAGCGTCTTTAATGGACTCCTTGTTACTCCCCAGGTTCGCTGTGAACAGTACTGTGAATGTCCAGCTGATCGAAAGTCAACTCAACTTTAAGCTGCCAAAAAAAAATCATTATTTAATTATTACAACCTGACCCGTGATTGGAAAAGGTATTTAAATGCTATTAAACTTAAAACAGGCCTGAGCTTCTTTAGTTTTAAAGGTCCTGGATCCTACAACTGCATTTCTCTCTCTCTCCGTCTCTCTCTGTTTGTCTCTCTTTTTCTTTCTCTCTCTCTCGCTCTCTCTCTCTCTCTCTCTCTACCACAGCTTTTAACATGAAGTATTGATTCAGATGGAATCAGCCTGGTTTCCTGCCAAACTATTTGGACCAAATTTGCTAATATTTGTGTCGGTGGTGCTAAAACACGAACGCGATCAGGTACAGGGCCTCTGGGAATGTTTCTAACACCACAACTTTTGCTGTGAAACATCTATAAAACCAGCTGGAAAGAAGATAGATGAAAGTATGTTGTGAATAAACAATGTGGAAGAGACAAAAAAAAGCTCCTTGAGGGTTTCATGAAAGCAGTTTACAGGCAAGATCAAAGCGAAAAATGACTCGACTGACTGAAAAAAGCTCATCAAGGAAGAAAATCGTACAATGCAAATACATAAATTGTGGTGGAAATCATCTTGTTTGAATATCTAAAGAAGAAAAATCACTTCTTTGAAATTAGAATGAAAAACACACAACAGAGTATGGAATCAATGATATATAATTAAAGACAGCAGAAAAGGTTTCAATATTTTAAAATGTACCTTCAAATCAAGTCTTTTTGGTAATTTCTGTCACTCAAGATGAGATTCTTCTCTCCAACCAAAAACATTCATACAAATGCTCTAACTACATGCTTTTAAACTGTTTCTTATTTTTTTACTCTGAGAAAAACATAAGAATAAAGTTATAATATTATGAAAAAAGTGTAATAGTGCAAGAATAGTCATAATATGAGAATAAAGTTTTAATCTTAGGAGAAAAGAGAATTGTAACGATTAGTTGGTTAATTCAGTTTCCAACTATTACTTACTTAGCACAGTCTGGATCTTCAGCTTTCCTCATCAATCCCCAACAATACATAAGTCTATGATCAATCAGCCTTCAATCCTAATTCATCCCTGTGCACACTGCTGTTTGGTTCAATCACAGACTGTTCAGATCTGATGTATCTCTGGGAAACATTGTGATGTGATGATTTCATTCTTACACGTTACTGCTTTAAATATAATGATCATGTGGTCAGAATATTTCCTCGAAGAAACTCTTATTTTCTCTCTGGGAGGTAAAGAGTCAGATTTCAGTTTCACAGGTGTGTGTGTGTGTGTGTGTGTGTGTGTGTGTGTGTGTGTGTGTGTGTGTGTGTGTGGTGCAGATAATTCTCGCTTGACTATGAAATTCATCCCCTCCGGCCTTTCAATGAACACAATCAAACAACATAATACTCTGTACACAGTTTAATGTGTGTGCGTGAGAGAGAGACACACAAACCATGTTTTCTCTGTATGTTTGCCTGCATATTGAATTTTGCATATATGTGTGTGTAGTAGACAGGTGATTCTTCTTTCTGTGTGGCAGAGCCTGTCACAATCGGACAGATGGGATTTTCACAGCAGTGTATGTGTGTGTGTGTGTGTGTGTGTGTGTGTGAGAGAGAGAGAGAGAGAGAGAGAGAGAGAGAGAGAGAAAAGACAGAGAGAAAGAGAGAAATGGAATGAATTTGTGTGTGGTAATGTATAAGTATTTCTCTACACCACCATCTGTGTTGGGATGCTGCTTTAAACTGAAATATTGCTTCATTCATCACCCAGCAGAACACACATAGTCATTGCGTTATGCGTTTCTGTGTGTGTATGTGTGCGCACATGTGCGTTTTTGCCTCAGTATACTCTGTGTATGTGTGTCTCCTCATGCATTTTGTATGTGTGCGTGTGTGTGTGTGTGTGTGTGTGTGTGTGTGTGTGTGTGTGTGTGATGGAGAGTGACCACAGATCCATTGTACAGAATCCTCCATGTGGAAAACCTCTCCCTGTGCCTGCCTCCAAACATTCATCTACTACACTGTGTGTGCATGCACGTGTGTGTGTGCGTGTGTAGGTGTGTGTGTGAGACCTGGGGCTACAGAATGAGCGATGGTTTCCTACTTATATGAAGCAAACTGACTTGGGAATTGCAGCTATGTTAGGACTGACACACACACACACACACACAGAGTAATATAATTCAGGGATGCTAGCAGCGTCATGTTGTAATGTGAGCAGCAGTGTACAGGCAGCCATGATATCATCTGCTGCAGTAACACAAGGTGAAATCCTGAAACATGTCACGTTTTTTTTAAATATTTTATACTTACTCTGTCAACATGGGAGTAGAAATAAAAAGTGAACTAAAAACCTCATGTTCCACCTGCTTTCTGTGGCGTCTGTGGCTTCTCATATTGAGCTTTTCTGTCATAATAAATTGTGTCAAAATAAATTGTTGAAATAATTCAGTTCCACATTTGTTCATATGTTGATCAGGTGCAGCAATTGGCTTATCATTTTCTATGTCGTAATGTTCTGTGGCATAATTTCAGATTGTCTATTTGATGAAATCAGACATGTTTGACTGATTCTGCACTAAAGACAATTAAAAAAGCCCCTTATTTTCAATCATCAAATAGACAAAGATCAAAACTGGGCCTTCAAACACTGTTAAGACTTTCAGACTCTTGATAAACAGATATGAAGAAACATACTCGCCTAGGAACATTAAAAGAGAAAATGTGCTGTGTAAATGCATTAGTATCTAGTGGCTGAATATATAAACTCTGTTCCATAAGATGTAAGCAGTTAACAGTCAGATATCAGCCATGACATAGCCTGTGATGTAGATCAGAGCCTCGTGGGGGATGAAGCAGTTTAATCTTTTACAGAGAAGCAATAACAAACTAGTTTCCTTTTTACAGCATTTGATGAAAAGAAAATTCATTTTTTAAGCAAGCAGCATTAAGTACAGTAGATACACTGCAAACCCTTAGAAATTATGGTAATTAACTGGTAGCATTATCCAGAAAGATACCGTAATTATTTTTTACAGTAGAAGTACTGTACTTCTGTTTACAGTATTGTGTCTTTACTATAATATAGAAATCAATTTACAGTATTTATAGTATTGGGTGATTAACTGTACTATGATTACTATGATTTTCTATAGTAATACTTTGATTACTGTCATTTATTGTAAAATAGACAGCAATCTACTGTAATAATATTTTTCAGTAACTTTACTGTGTTTAACACAGTAAAACACAGTATAAAAATCTGCACTGTGTTTAACACAGTAAAGTAAATTACTGCAGATTTGAAAGCAACGTTATACAGTGTAGATTTCTGTCCAGATGGTGTGAAAAGCTTCATATTTGATGAGTAATGGATGTTGTGTGTGTGTGTGGTGTGTGTGTGTGTGTGCGTGTATTGGCTCATCAAAGTTCATCTGGAGGTGAGATAAACACATGAAAGAAAAGGTCAAAACCAGCGGCATCTGCAAACACACACACACAGTCTGGGTCTCTGCAGGCGGCAGGGCCGACCTGTCAAAGTGTGTGTTCGTGCTGCAAAATACTAATGGCCACTGATGGAGCCCAGAGATACTGTCAGACGTGTTCACAAACACACACACACACATACACACACACACATACACACACACACACACACACACACACACACACGCACACACACCCAACCCGCAGACACACTCCTCTCTCTGTCCTTCATTTGTTCTGCCTCTTGGCTTTTTTTTCCTATTCTGTCTTTCTCTTAATCACACAGAGACTCAGTGATTATTAAATAAACAGTGAATTAAAGTGAGTTTCTCAGCCACATGCTTCACTTTTTTTAACAAAAATGTGAAAAAATTACAATGACATATACCCGGTTTTGAAAAATAAATAATACAAATATTAACAGACATATAAAACAGCTGATAACGATGGAAACAAAACAACTGATTTAAAACCTTCTCTATTAGGCAATGCTCAGTGTTCAGCTTGCTTTTTATATCAGTGTACAAAACAAACAAAAATTAACAGTTGGATTTATATTATAAAAGATATTTCTAGAAAATGATCCACCTTAATAGATTATGAGTTCTCCTAGACAGAAAATTACACAATGTTATAATCTATAATATTATAATTCAGTGGTTTCTCTCTTTGTCCTCAATATGCATCATTGTGTGGTTGTTAGATGCAGGAATAGTGAATTTCATATGCAGCAATTGGAAACGTAAAAGTGTTTATTGTACATTAAGCAAACATGCATTGAATGGCTGTTGAATGGTCAGTGAGAAATTGTTTGGCATAACAGAAAATTAAGTTTTATTTATTTTCCTGAGTGTCACGATGTTGAAGAATTTTTCATCTGAGCAGGAGAAAGCTGCTTGACTAAGATATTTGGGTAAGAATCACACCTCTGGCCTTTTCTTTCTTTCTCTTCTCACTTTATGTCTTGTTTCTATTCAGGTGTTCAGAACAGCGGTTGGTTTTGGCTGGTTGGGCAACATCCATTTATGCACAACACACACACACACACACACACACACACACACACACACACACACACACACACACACACATTTGGGTAAATGTGTGTGTCAGGACTTTCTCTTCTCTTTATGGAGAAAGAAAAGAATAGAAAAGAGAGACAGCAAGGGACAGTTGATAATGCCGCGTTGCTTTTTTTTACAGGAAAATTCCATTAGGAAAATTTCCAAGTCAATGATTCCATTGAATGAAATGGCTCAAATGAATAGTTTCAGTGGATTCGACAATTTTAATTGAAGCAGGTTCAATCTGAGGAAGAAGTGAAGGAGTGTTTGTACCTTGCTGAAGAAAACATGAACAGTTTGTGTCCTGATGTCTCTCAGTTCTTAGAGTATTTAGATTTGTACTATTATATATATCAGAAAACTAAAAACCACAACATAATAAACTATTAACTTGTTCTTGGTAAACTTTTACTAACGTCCTTGTGTCAAAGTCTAGATTTATACACTTGAAGGTCGCATATTGTCCACTTTTCCTGGGTTTTATTTGAAGTTTTGCGATCCCTGACTTTACATCTCTCAAGCTTCTCTGCATGTCATTTTATTTTTATTATTATTATTATTTGATTTTAAACAGGCACTATAGGACCACAACAGTTCATTTTGCCACAGGATCTGCCATTCTGTCAACCACAGAAAGATCAGGAATGCTATGTTGCTAAAGGTGCCTGGTCTGATATTCACCAAAACATAACACATCAGTGTTTAGATTTGCATATTTTATTATGAACTGAGATAGGTCACTAATGCCAATAAAGATTGCACTAAATTATTATTATTATTATTTCGGCAGGCAGGTAAATATACATACCAATCCTGGTGCAGATACGACATCTCATCTCATTTTCTATACCCGCTTATTCCTCATTAGGATCGCAGGGGTTTGCTGGAGCATATCCCAGTGCATTACAATCAGAGGCAGGGATACACCCCAGATGGTCGCCAGCCAATCGTGGGGCACACACACACATTCACTCACACCTACGGGCAATTTAGAATCGCCAATTAACCTCAGCATGTTTTTGGACTGTGGGAGGAAGCTGGAGAACCTGGAGAAAACCCACCAGACATGAGGAGAACATGAAACTCCACACAGAAAGGTCCCAGACCCAGGACCAAGGAGGTCTTGAACCTGCGACATTCTTGCTGTGAGGCAACAGCACTAACCCCTGTGCTACCATGTTGCTCACCAGATACATCTAAAATGAGAAATAATATTTTTCTTGTCTTTTTTCATCAATAAAAATGGTGGTTAATTTCGTCACAGTCAGTGATGAAGAGCATGTGTTAACGTTTGTTGACAAATATATTTGGTCTAGTTTTACCTCTTTCTTTGAGGGGTATAGAGTTTGAGAGGGAGGCAGCATCCAATTCGTCTGCACAATCCTCGATCACATTTTTTTAACACAATATGGGGAGAATCTGTAGTAGTGTAACTGCAGAAACTGGGGAAAAAGTTCATATTTCCCAAGATTTCTGAAAAATTTGTTGTTGACAATTTTGGAAAATACATATATACAATGCTGCCACTGAACAGCATTAACTCACCTTTGAAACCATCCTAATATTGTTGCTGATGGACACAAAGATCCACAAATACACAAGGAAGGATGATCTGAAGGATCTAAAGGATTTAAGGCATCCCCAGGGCTCCATCCTGGGGCCTCTTCTCTTGCTTACCTACCTCCTTCCCCTTGACAATATTTTTGACAAATTTAATGTCTATTCCCACTACTTCCTAAAACTAAAACAGCGACAAAACAAAATTTCTCCTTTTTATCAGAAATAAATCGACAGGGAGACATTTTAGTTTCATCACCTGATAATTGTGTAACTAAGTTTGTTAATGTTAAAGGAGGGGGGGCTATGAGTTTGAAAATTGCTTCCTGTTCCCAGTAGGTGGCGCTATAACTCAGAGTAAATCTGGTTGTGTAGGTGTGTTCAGGGTCTTGACATGATGAAAGTGTGCAATGAATTTCATTTGTCTATGTCAATCTTGTGAGGGGAATATACAGTATATTTTCTTTCTAGGGTAGCTACAACCATTAACACAAAACATTAAAATATTAAATCTTTCACCAACATTAGTGACTTTTGGGGCATGTTTAGGTGGGAAAAGGACATAAGAAGAATAATAATGAATCCTTACGGATTCAATATGGCTCCGGCTGTCATGGAGCTCAGGTCCTAATTATCTAAATCTTCCATTGACAGTTCCTCACATTCTCCTCTCCTCAGGTTGAGAGTCTATGTGACATCTTCAACAGCTCCTTATCATTCAGTTCTCACATCAATAATATTGCCTAGTCTGCATATTTCCCTCTATGCAGCATCAATCGTCTCCTCCCTCCCTCTTACCACCTCTATTCCTGTTCTTATCCTCGTCATGTCCTGTATTAATTACTGTAATTCTCTCATCTTTATTCTCCTTCACAAACCCTTCTGTAAGCTTCAGACTGCACAAAACTCTCCTCATTTCGTCACATCAGTGCCACCACAACTGCTTATTAGATTATTATTGTTTCAATTGTTAAAAGCTTGGTGGTAAAATATCAAGAAACTAATGTATTTCACTAAATAAAAACAAAAAACATTTAGGAACTTCAGGCGATTCCCATTTCAACAAGGTGCACTTGAATGCACCATGAAGTGGTATTACCATAATAATGATGTAAATGTCACTAAAGTTTTGAAGAGCAGATAGCAACATAACTAACATAGAGACTCACTCATAGTAGATAAAATCACAGCAAAACCACCTGGTGCACTACTAAAGAAAACACCTAACCCTAACTTTTTTTTTCTTTTTTCTTTTATGAAACTGTACATTTATAGAAACAAAAACAGGCTTGTATTTTTAAAAGTCTACTTCTATAGAAAGCAGGCTACTTTTATTTATTTATGAAGATTGATTGACAACATGCAATTCATTAATTCATGCTCTCAATTCCAACCAGTGGTCTCCCTCAAGAAAACTATGACAGCACTCCTAACATTAAAGCATGGTTTTGCATGGTTTTACACTGACAAAATTGCAGCTAATGTTCCCCCCCGAGCCAACAGGTCAGCAGTTAATTATCCATGATCAGTTGTTGTGTGTCAGCTGAGCGCCAACTGTTGTCATGAACACATTCACGCTCTTTTACATCATTATCTCATGGGGAACTATCCCAATAATCGCAAAACAATAACAAATGTAAATGGTCATCAATTCTCATTTTCTTTTTGCGCATTTCACAAAATCCACTCTAAAATTTCGACACATTTGGTTGGAAACCCAGTTGGTGCTGAGGACAAGCACAATCTGGGAGGTTTGCTTACATGTTGAGTGTACATGTTGCCACAGCAACCAGGCTGGTTGATTTGCGTAGTTCAACGTTGTGAATCGCTTTTCATGACAGGACAGCCATGAGGGTCATGTGACCCCTGAAGAAGCATGTGAAAAACATCTTCGGAGACAAATACAAGTCCAGTTGCCTATGATCCAATTTGACGGAGAGAACAATGACCTGGATGAATGAGACTATTCACAGACAAAGAAACGGCTGTGTTCAACAGGCTCAGTAGCTTTAGTTCCCTCATTTCATAACATTCATTAGTAAACCACAGAAGAAAGTGTCTCTGAATATAACTTCTATTTCATTCTGATTCACTTCTGGATGCTCTGCAGTTTGTGGAGAAGCAGGCGGTGAAGTCCGCAGAACAGCCACAACTTTAAGAAGAAAACTCATTGTAGAGTATATGCTTCATTACCATCACTCATTATCACTGCAGTATAATATTCTCTCTGATCTCAGCTAAACTGGGCCAAGTGAACTGATTTATTCATTTAAGGAGATTTCATCAACAGATTGTTTTTGTGCTAAAAAGGTTTTTGTTGTTCAAATAATAACATAGAAATAAAGATGCCTGAATGAATGAGATGAACACAAGAAGCATATTGTTTTTTAGAGCTCATCAGGTGGTATTTTTAACAGTTTGATTACTGACTGATTTCAGGCTGATTTCTAGTCTTTCAGACTAACTAACCCACACCATCAGAATAACACTGGCACCATCGCCAAGTGCAACAGCTTTTGTAGTTTTTGATCTCTCTTATTGGGTTAAACTGAAAAAACACCAGCACTGAATTGGTTTAAAGAGAAAACACCCAACAGGTTTCTGAACCGAGCAACACTTATATTTTTCAGATGTGATGGGTTTTTTTTAAAGGAAAAATATACTTTTTTTAACAAGTAGCAGAGCTCCTCTGGTTCCTTGTTAGCGCTGCGAACCCCGGTGGAACGGAGAGACTCGTGTTTCCTGTCTGTTTGAAAAACATGAGGCTGGAGCTACTGGGAGAGTATATGAATTCATGCTTTACACTTCCACTCTGACTACCTCTCACTGTGTGTGTGTGTGTGTGTGTGTGTGTGTGTGTGTGTGTGTGTGTGTGTGGAACAGGCTGTTTTTTCTATGCAGATATTTTGAGCTTCGGTATATACAGTAGTGTTCAAAATAATAGCAGTCCAATGTGACTAACCAGATTAATCCAGGGTTTTATATTATTTTTTAATGCAATATGGCAAACAATTTATCAGTAGGTGCAGTAGATTCTCAGAAAAAGAACAAGACCCAGCATTCATGATATGAACGCTCTTATGGCTGTGCAATTGGGCAATTAGTTGAAAGGGGTGGGTTCAAAAAAACAAAAAAACAGGCATGAATCAGGTGGCCCCAATTTAAGGATAAAGCCAGCACTTATTGAAGATGTATTTCTTTTTGAAAGCCTGAGAAAAATGGGCTGTTTAAGACATTGCTCAGAAGAACAACATACTTTGATTTAAAAGATTGTAGAGGAGAAAACCAGCTTAAAATGAAGAGCAAAACCAGAGACACAGGTCTCTATGTCGAAGACTAACAAGAATGGCAAAGGCTCAGCCAATGATCAGCTCCAGGATGATCAGAGACAGTCTGGAATTACCCGTTAGTGCTGTGACAGTCTGTGTGAAGCTAATTTATTTACAGTAATTTCCTGCAATGTCCCGCTGTTAAAAAACATGCATGCTTTTGGGTCCAAGGGCCAAGACATTTTGTGAATTCAAGCCACAGTACACAGTGAAGACAGTGAAGCATGATGGTGCAAGCATGCAATCATGATATGGGCATGGTTCTCCTACTATGGTGTTGGGCCTATTTATTGCATACAAGGGATCAGGATCAGTTTGCATATATCAAAATACTTGAAGAGGTCATGTTGTCTTATGCTGTAGAGGACATGCCCATGAAATGGGTGTTTCAACAGTGAGCTCAAATGCACTAAACAAGCAAAGTCTGGTTCCATAACAATGTTACGGATTGGCCATCCCAATCCCAGGACCTTAATCCAATAGAGAATTTCTGGGGAGACAGCCAGAGCAAAAAAATAGATACTCTCAATCATATAATTTATTAAGAAATAATTTATCAGGGGGGATTTGCCTGTACCTGTATGTAATTAATGTGTAAATACATTAAATTAAAAGGTTAAAACTCCTGTGTTTGCATTAGTTGAGGTGACATGGATCAGCTGTGGGGTCTTAATGGGAAACACAGGTTCTGTGTGGCAGCAGCCGGCAATGTGAGTCTGTTTATTCACGGCAGCAACAAATGCAATTGGAAAATTTCACAGTACATGATCCTATTTTGCAGGGAAATGATAACATGTGACTGGTTATTTACTTTTGTTTAGTGTGTGTGTGTGTGTGTGTGTGTGTGTGTGTGTGTGTGTGTGTGTGTGAGAGAGAGAGAGAGAGACAGAGAGAGAGAGAGAGAGAGAGAGAGACAGAGAGAGAGTGACAGAGAACACAGAGAATAGTGAAGAACAGATAATGATGAAACCAAGACACAGGGAGACTGAGAAGACTAATGATGTGACGACCACTAATAATAATGAGAACAATAAGAAGAACTGAAACTAGAAGAACAATAACAAGAACACAAAGAAGAACAAGAACAACAACAAGAACATAATGAACAAGTAGAACAAGAAGAAGAACTAGATGAACAATGAGGGGTGGCAATCTTTGGCCACTCAATGATTCATTTACTATTAGAAAACATTTTTTGATAGATCTTTAATTCACATATACTGTATGGATACAATTTCCACACATGCTTTTGTATTTTTAAAATGGTTTTTTTTTGCATTTTTTAATAGTGTGTAAGTATTCTTCTTTCTGCTTGGACCATATTATGGGTAGGACATTTGTGTCTCTATTAATCAATCCCAAGAAAAGTTGCTTAAATTATATATATATACAGTGGTGTCAAAAGTACACACATTTGTTACTTAAGTAAAAGTATAGATGCTGCAGTTTAAAAACACTCTGGTAAAAGTTGAATTATCAACTTGATGTTTTTACTCAAGTAAAAGTGAAAAAGTATGTGCTCATAAATCATAAGTAACACTAAAAAAAATACATAAAATAAATTAGTTGGTGCCAATATATAGATTGGAAGCTTAATTTGAAATTCAATTTTATTTATAGCCTAACATCACAATACAGTTGCCTCACTGGGCTTCACAAAATTCAAAAATTTTGAAAAAAATTGAAACTGATTATACACGTGGCCCAAGACACAGCATCATCATAATCCCATTACTATCAAAGACAAAGCAACTCGAGGAGCATGTTCTTTCTCAAACGTTATTTTGTTACTTGACACCTCTGTATATATATGACCATGGCGATGAATATACAGGGTGCTGCCCACACATCAGAAATCTAATTCATTCACATGCATCGATTCTCGAAGTGACGCAGCCAGCAGGGGCAAATCAGAGTTAAGTATGTTGCCCAAGGACACATCAACATTGACTTACTGTACTTAAGTCAAACAAATCCTTGCATGGCAATCTGTCTCAGCTAGCCGTTAGCACACCCTGCTAGCCTGCCTGACTATATGACGGTGTTATATATTTAACACCATCAAACAAATACTGAAATGAAATACTGAAATACTGAACTGAAATATCAAACAGAGTAGGCTAATAATATGACTCCACTTAATTTAATATTATTTTATCTACTTATCAACAACACCAACACTGCTTGCTGGCGACCATGACTGCTTATCAGAAAGACTGAAAACCTTTTATTAAATAAAAGAACAACACTTCAAATACAGGGGTTCAGTTGTATTTTTGAATTTGAACATTTTTTTTCTTTTCATATGGTCCAAACACCAATCAAAAAAGTATTTTCAATTTAAACAAATCTAACTTCAATAAAAGAAAACATTTTCAATCAAAATTGCATTTTTTGAGCCTTAAATATTTTTTTTCTCAAATATTGAAAATGTTTTTTTTTGATTGATGTAATTTCTTTTAAAAAAAAACAAGTTTGAAAAAGTTTGAAGCAACTTTTTTTGATTGAATAATAAAAAAAAGACAAAAGAAAATAGACAGTAATATCTTACCCATAATATGGCCCAAACAAACAACATTACTGCAATCTAAAAAATTTTTCCATATGTATATTTTTATTGAAGGAAATGATGTTCTTTTAATTTAAAATATATTTTTAGATTGAATTGATCTTTTTTTTTGATTGCCTAATAAAGACACAAATCTTTCTCATAGTTTTCATATGACGTGTTTTCAGGTGACAGGTTTCAAGTGACATGTTTTTTAGGCGACGTCTTTTTTAGGTGACATGTTTTCAGGTGACATATTTTAAGGTAAAATGTTTTCAGGTGACGTATTTTAAGGTGACATGTTTTCAGGTGACCTGTTTTCAAGTGACAGATTTTCAGGATTTTCAGGTATTCCTTAGATATAGGGTGAGCTCAGAGTAGAACCGCTGCTCCTGCGCATCAAGAGGAGCCAGTTGAGGTGGCATGTAGTGAGGATGTCTCCTGGATGCTTCCCTCATGAGATGTTCCGGGCACGTCCCTCTGGACAGTGGCCCCTGGGAAGACCCAGGACACGCTGGAGAGACTGTCTCTCGGCTGGCCTGGGAACACCTTGGGGTCCTTCCGGAAGAGCTGGATGAAGTGGCCAAGGACATGGAAGTCTGGACTTCCCTGCTGAAGCTGCTGCCCCCACAAACTGATCTCAGATAAGAGAGAAGAAGATGAGAGACAAGATTTTCAGGTGTTGCCTCCGCACTTCAGCTGAATTTCAAGAAGAGCCATTATAAGGCTCCGACTTTGCATTTTCTGCAGTGAATTGAATGAAAACAGTGAGTTTATGCATCACTGGTTGTTTCTGATGGTTATGGTAACGCTCACATGATGCAAACTACCACATCTGTTAACAAGTGTCTGTGGTTCTAAATGTTAGCATCATCTGTGGTAGCATTAATTCACAGATAAAGTGTAATAGTAAAGTCATTTGAGGCATAAACTTAGCTGTTTCTTGCCCTGTATAAACAGTTTTTGACAGCCGTTTTCCTGACTTTTAGCAGGTTATTCAGAGGTTGTCCTGAAGGCAAGGCAAGGCAAGTTTATTTGTATAGCACATTTCAACAACGAGGTAATTCAAAGTGCTTTACATAAAACATTAAAAGCATCAAGATACAATTTAAGACAGTTGATTAAAATAAAAAAAATAAAAATAAAAATAAGAGAGTAATTAAGAATGATATTAGCTGTAGGCAGCATTGAACAGAAAAGTCTTCAACTGTGATTTAAAAGCAGTGAGAGTTGCGGCAGACCTGCAGGTCTCTGGGAGTTTGTTCCAGATCTGTGGGGCATAGAAACTGAACGCTGCTTCTCCGTGTTTAGTTCTGACTCTAGGAACAGAGAGCAGACCTGATCCAGATGATCTAAGAGGTCTGGATGGTTCATAAGGGATCAGCAGATCTGCCATATACCTAGGCCCTGGACCATTCAGGGCTTTATAAACCAGTAAGAGTATTTTAAAGTGAATTCTTTGGCAGACAGGAAGCCAGTGCAAGGACCTTAGAACTGGAGTGATATGGTCTACTTTTTTAGTCCTAGTCAGGACTCGAGCGGCAGCATTTTGAATCAGCTGCAGCTGTCTGATTGACTTTTTAGAGAAGCCTGTAAAGACCCCGTTGCAGAAGTCTAGTCTACTGAAGATAAAAGCATGGACAAGCTTTTCCAAATCTTGCTGAGACATGAGGCCTTTAATCCTTGATATATTCTTCAGGTGGTAGTAGGCTGACTTTGTAACGTTTTTTATGTGACTATTGAAATTCAAGTCTGAGTCCATAACTACACACAGATTTCTAGCTTAGTTTGTAGGCTTTAACATTGCTGATTGAAGATGAGCGCTGACTTTCAATCGTTCTGCCTTGGCTCCAAAAACAATTACCTCAGTTTTATCTTTGTTTAATTGGAGAAAGTTCTGGCACATCCAAGAAATGGAATTGCTTACAAATGGATAATATTCATCTCAAATACAATTTCATTTTTGAAATTGACTTTCTACTTTTGTAGTGGTATTTCAGAAGCAACTCTGCGCTCTGCTAAAGATACGTGGTAAGAAGATTCTGTATATGCTTTCATATCTATGCTTTCATTACTAATGAACCATTAGGGCCCTTGCTATGGAGCTTCATTAGTAGAATCAGGTGTGTTCCTGCTTGTTGGAACAAAAACCTGCACCCACAGTAGATCTCCAGGACCAGGGTTGGAGACCGCTGATCTATGAACTCAATAATCCATAAATTTAATAATTATAAACTCAACAATCTTGTTGTGCCCACAGAGGTAATATACATATGAACGATGCAACAATATGCTTTGTGTGACAAAGTCCGTCAGCTCTGCCTGAGGCTAGACCCTGTGACAACCCCGCCTGAAAACCTCTTTGTCACACCTGCAACTGTG
Organism: Lepturacanthus savala; assembly: GCA_030544235.1. NCBI lineage: Eukaryota > Metazoa > Chordata > Actinopteri > Scombriformes > Trichiuridae > Lepturacanthus > Lepturacanthus savala. Next base: position 22,434,164 of record CM060477.1, on the reverse strand, counting down.
ATGGGATATGAAGGCAGGTCACCAACCTTTAGCAGCTTCTCTACTCTCATGACATCTCTCAGAAAACTCTCAGCCAGTCTTTCAGTGAGTAGGACCTGCAACTGAGCACCTCTGAGTCCAGACACAACCTGTCTTCTCCATCACACCATAAATGAAAACAAACCCTACTTCAAGTACTCAAGGAAGCAGAACCAAAGAGCAACTCTTTTCCATCCTTTAACAAACACATACTAATCTCACTTGCAGCCCAACACAACAAACACAAAATGATTTTAGAGCCTACAAACACACAGTCATACATTTGCATGGTCATCGACCATTTTGCCTTTGTTTTCCACAGACAAGGATCCACACACAGCCTAAGAACAAAGAACAGCAACTACAGCAGCCATCTTTGTAGTCCTTTTACACCTACACACACACACAAGATTGTCCTGTATGAACAGGTTTTCACAGCTATTTTACTGACTTTTAGCTGGAAATCCTTGTGTTTCCTCTCCCCTTTTCTCCTTTCTTCTTCCTTTCTCTCCTCCCTCTCTTATTTACTCTTGCCCTCTCACGTCCATTTTGTCCTCCTCCCTTTAACCTCCTTAACTCTCCTCTCACCTCCTTCACCTTTGCTTTGACTTTTCTCCCTCCTCCTCATCTAATTTGCTCTATTTCCTACTGTATCTCCTCCTCATCTATTTCTGTCTTTCTCCTGTAGTTCCTCCCTTTTCCTTCCCATTGTGTGTTCTCTTGAGCTTTGAAGCAGGGAGTTAAGTCACACACACACACACACACACACACACACACACACACACACACACACACTCAGGGACTGTGGAAGCTTGTTCATATCAGCCTCAACATCAGTCATCTGTCAGCACAACTTTTATCTGTACATCTCTGTCTCTCTCTCTCTCTCTGCCTGTCTGTCTTTCACAATATCACACACACACACACACACACACACACACACACACACACACACACACACACACACACACACACACACACACACACAGTAACAGCTCATCTTTATCTTCTCATCGTTCTGCTCTGGTGGAGCCACTGAATTAATCAACTGCAGGAAAACCAGAGATGGAGACTGGGAGATTTTGGGAGTGGCCTGATGGCATATGATATGACAAATATATACAGGGTGTATTCCTGTTCTCAGAGAGAAACAGAGAGAAGCCAATGTAAAGATAAAAAAGAGGAGAAAGAAGGGAGGCATCACGAAAACAGAAATGAGCAAGAATGCAAAGTGATGAGTTCATTTAAAATATATCTACTTTAAAAAGTCTGTTTTAAAGCTCACACCGTGGTTAGTGTCACATTGTGTTCAATCTGACTTCTTTATTAAAGGTTTAGATAGATAAGTCAGAAAAAAATAAATAGTAGATTTAGACATGCATTTGTAATAGTAAAAATATATAATATAAGGAACAGACAGGTGAGAAAGACACATTAATGCATCTGTAGACAAACTATAAAAACTGTAGATTTATATGTTACACACGTTTTATTGTCACATGTTTTGTTTTAATAACATAAATTCATTATGTCAAGTGGCTGCATGAAATGTATTTATGTAACTAATTGTACTTGCAGAATAATTACTTTTAAGGAGAATTTACTTTTTATTTCTTCTTATTTTACTAATATTTTATATATATAAAATATAATAGTATTATACTTTTATTTCACTAATATGACTTATGTCGAGTCAGTCAATATAATAGTTTAACTCCTACATATTTTAGTTAAATCCAATTTAATTTTAATTTTTTATTTTAATTTGGCTGTTTTTCTGTATTTGGCTGTTTTTCTGTATTAAAAAAATTGAGACATTGAGACAATGAAATAAACCAAATACTTGTCTACATATGTCCAGAAGATGGAAATTAAATCATACATACTTTCAATTACTTTTAATTGAGATGAAAGGGCAATACATTTCATAAATAATTAAGAAACATAAGTATGATTTATAAGTAGGGGTGTGACGAGATCTCGTGTGACGAGATCTCGCGAGATGTGATTTGACGAGATTGCTCGTCGCGTTAAAATTCTGTCTCGCGATATTTATCCACCCAGCTGCCAGAATGACGGAAAACACGGGTATTACTATTGACGACGCCCCCGCCACTTTTAAATCGTTTGTTTGGCAGCATTTTGGGTTCCCGGCAGAAATAATAAATGGTAAGACACGGACAATATGCAGAGACTGTATGCAAACAATGCCGTACAGCGCGGCGTACGGCGCGGCCGTTCACTGAACTACTTTCCTCGAAGTGGGTGCGAGCAGTTCACTGATCCGCTTCCCTGTTAGTGGCTGCGAACCGTTCACTGAACCACTGAGCCATTTAGTGAACGGCTTCCCGTGAAATTGTTCTGAACGAATCCACTGAATGACTTTAAGGGGAAGCCGTTCAGTGTACGGTTCGTTCTTGTACTGTCGGTGTATGCAGGCCCGCCGCTCCGTACACGCAGACTACGCAGCCAGCGTCGGGCCTCAACTAGTGGAGGGGGGCCTCCAAAATTAAGATTGGGAAAAAAAGATAATAAATATTACACTAATAAATATCAAAAAATATGTAATTAGTTCTATGGGAGTTTTGTATACCATCACTGAAATCGGGAAAATTAAATGTGTAATGCGTAATAAAAAGACTCAGACCCCAGCGGTACAGCGAGTGATGGGAATTCCGGCTCTATTTGGAGAGTCGGATCTTTTGGCTTAGCTCGCTAATACGAGTCGGCTCGTTCGGCTCCTCCGTTGCTCCCAACGAGGAGCCGGCTCCTATTTGTCACTTCAGAGTCGAGTCGGATCGTTCAACTTCAAAGACTCGGATCGTTCACGAAGGCACAAAGCTTCGGAGCCACTTTTCTTACTACGCTCTGAAACGGCTTTAATAAGCAATTTTCTTCAGTTAAAAGCTTAAACAATTGAAATGAGAGAATATCATCCAAGAAACACCATGATTCTGGAGCTGAAAAGCGAAAGAGGAAAAAAGAGAAAGATGACGAGCTTGCATCCCTTTCTGGTAAGTCCGTGTTATACCGTGTTTGTTTGTTTTGCTAACACAGCGTTACGTGATAAACTCGACAAGCTAGGCTAGGTTAGCCCAACAGTAAACAGGATTGGACAGAGAATAAAATTCAGCTCTAGCATCTTTTCTCTGCTTCAGGTGGTCGTTGGGGATAACTCAAGTCTGTCCTGGTAGTGAGGAGGAGGAGGGGAGGGGGCGGTGGTTGGGGGATGATTTTACATCTGGCCACAGTGTTGTAGAAGGTGTGTTAAAGTCTTGTGTAGTGCAAAAACAAAATGTTTGGCCACCTTTGGTCATTCACAAAATGCCACTATTGTTTTGTTTAATGTGTAGGATTAGAATATGTTAATTTTTAAGCTATTTGATGTTGTCCTACCATATTAATATCATATAAATACAAAGGTTACTAGATAGCATAATATAATGAAGTGATATTTTTGGTTTGGGTATTTTTTTATTCAGGTTTTACTAATGAGATATTTTTTCATTTAAATCATATTCATAGGGTCAATGCTCAAATATATAGACGGACCACCACATCAGCAAGAAGATGAACCAGATGATGAACCATCGACAAGCAGTGCAATAAGCAGCCAACAACCATCCAACGTGTCTGAAGGTTCAAGTAAACAGCCACAAACAACAAGTCACCTTAGAAGAGACATCCACAACTGAAAGCCTTCCCTTGGAGGCAGTTTGTTTATTTGTTATTGTGTTGTTGCTCTCTCTGATTTATTATTTAACATACAGTATATTATGGTATAATACAAAGTTAATTTTTATTAACTTTACTTTTATTATTTTCAACTGTAAATTTCATGAGCTTCCAGGAGTTTGGTGGACAGGCGGGCGGGCGCAGGCGGGAGGGCCTCCCTACAAGCTGAGCTTAGGTCCTCCAAAACCTTAGCAGCGGCCCTGGGTGTATGTGTCGTTTTTTAAAAAAAATTATATAGCTTTTTAAAACTCAGACATTTTACAGTAAAGGTTGGTTAAAACAATAACAACTCAAAGTCACTTTACATTAAAAGCTAGTTAAAATTAGTTAAAAACAATAATACTGATATTATTAATAATAATAAATATTGTTATAAGTATTACCCTTATTAAAATAACCAATGAATCAGAAATCATTTTTGTTTATTATATTATATACATATACGCACACGCTCTCTGCACCCCCCCGTGAGGGTTGAATGAAATGAACAGATCTTTTTACTGAACGATCAGAACTGAACTACTTCTTCAAAGTGAACGACAATTCCACCCCTATTTATAAGTGGTCAGAATTTTTTGTTTTTTCTGTGCATTAAAACCTTGTTGAAAATTTTACATTCTGTGATCTGCTTTGGAAAATATTGTTCCCCCACGTCATCATGGAGCCTCTAAATTAAATAAATGTAATAGAATTGGGAGATAATGAGGTGTTGATACTATTATTTCACAGCTGGATGCTCCTGTGCACAAACTGATGCTGATGCCGTTGTGTTAATACAGTGAATTGGGAGTCGAGTTTATGTTCTAACCCCCAGAAAACCACAGGAAACCTTGTTCAGGACATTCAGGCTTTATAGGAAATATCAGTGATGTGCAGCTACTGATGATGATGAAGATGATGATGTAGGGATATTCTACACAACCTGAATGAACTTCTGCTTTATAGGAAGGTAGAAGAAACAAAACAAGCTGATAAAATATCCTGACAGTGGAAATCCTATTTACTATTAAATCTATTTTTTTTCATAAAAATGGACAAAAAGTTAAACAATATAGATTATAAAACAATATAAAATTATTAAAAAAAAACATAATTAAAATGATTTTAAAAACCAAGTTAAAACAATATATTTTTAAAGATAAAACTAAACACTATACAATTATGAAATATAAAATTATAAAATATAACAGTTAAAACAATATAAATTCATAAAATATAAAATAAGTTAGAACAATATAAAATCCTAAAATATATAACAATACAACATTATAACATATAAAACAACCTCTTTGAGGTAATTGTCCGTTTTTGATTACTTTTTATTTTCTTAGAATTTCACCACTGTCTATCGTTCCAAAATTTCCACAACTTTTTTTTTCCCCAGCAACCAAATGACAGGATTTTTGATTAAATGATGTGGTTTGTTTTTTCTGCCAATAGGAAAGGTGTTGTCATCAGTGTGGGGGCTTTTTTCTTTTTTCTAATACTTCTAATACCGACCACCAGCATCTACGTCTATTTCTCGTCTCTTTTTTCCGTCTCTACCCGCACTGAACCTGCAGCGAATGTGTACAGAACATGATGAAAATATTCATGAACATTATGGCGTAAATAATTTATCATAACTCTAAATTACTTGGCCTATCAACACAAATTAAAAACTGGTTTATAGTTTGAGGTCCGCACTCTCCACATGAAGTGAAACCCGACACCCGCGAATGCTCATCTTGATGCAATGACGCCTCAAAGCACCAGTAGGACGCGCCGGTGCGTCCTAAGGCGCTTCGAGGGTTAAAGCAATATAAAATTATTAGAAAAATTGTTTTTAAACAATAAAAGACTATAAAGGGTGGTGCAGGGGTTAGTGCTGCAGCAAGAAGGTCGCAGGTTCAAGACCTCCTTGGTCCTGGGTCTGGGATCTTTCTGTTTGGAGTTTGCATGTTCTCCCCGTGTCTGCGTGGGTTTTCTCCAGGTTCTCCAGCTTCCTCCCACAGTCCAAAAACATGATCAGGTTAATTAGTGACTCTAAATTGTCCATTTGTGTGTGAGTGAATGGTGTGTGTGCTCCATGATAGGCTGAAGACCATCTGGGGTGTATCCCTGCCTCTCGCCGTAATGCGCTGGGATTGGCTCCAGCAGATCATGTGACCCTAATGAGGAATAAGCAGGTATAGAAGATGAATGACTGACTGGCAAAATTATAAACGATTAAAATATAAAAATAAAACATTTATAACAAATAATATAAATAAGTAGTAAAATGAGTTAATCCAATCTAAAAAAATAAAACATGTTATAACAATATGAAAAAATGAATCAATAAACACTATAAAAAATAAAATCGTCTTGTATTAGTTGTAGTCTGTTAAACTGCTCATAGAAACATGTTAAATAGATTTAATAGTGATTCAGAGTTTTGTTCTGGAATATGTTGACTGCTTGATTCCTGCTTATTACAGCTCCACAGCGTTTTTCATCACTTTCCATCTCTAAGTCAAACGTACAGCAGCAACAGAAAGGGTGTGTCCATATTTCTTAGTTTAAACTGTTTCTGTCCTGATAAATACAGGTTTATAGTCATGGTACAAAAAGTAGAGCTGAAATTTTATCTGCTGGATGATCTGACACAAGAATGAACATTTTCAACATTTAACTGTCACAAGCTTTGCAAATGAACACGTCTGCATTTGCAGGATGCAGAGTCACCAATTACAGCAACGTATGACAGCTGCTGTGGCAGTTCAGAGTTCACTCTTCTAATAGACAGGGCACTCAAGTGTTCTTGTGCCATTGATGAACAAAGGTATGTTTTGATGAGCTTCAATAATTTTGAAAAGCTTCGCTCAGCAGAAGCAACGGTAACAGGGAGCGTTACAGCAATGCAAAGGGGAATCAATAGATTTGGATAGACTGGACTTAGTTTTGGTCTAAATGGTAAATTACACAATGAAATAATGTAAATGGTAACCTAACAAAGATTAAAATTTAATTAATGCAAATTCAATTACAACTCATAATTACATGTCTATATTTAATTATTTGTTATATATTGTTTTTAACATTGAGGTTCTACAATCATACATTGCTTATTGGTGCTGCAGTGCTTTACATTTCTCAATTAACAGTCAAATCAAGGATTTATCTTATCTTATTTCATCTTATCTTGTTATGATTTAAATTTAAAAAGGAATGGTGACATTTTACCTCCATAAAATAGCCAAAAACCTGTATTGATAATATAGAATAAACCTGAGTCAACATATCCAGCAAAGGCTGATAGAAAGATCTGGAAGAGAATTAGAGCATGAAACAGGAGGATAAAGTTGAATTTCTACTTTTTTCTCAACATTTCAACTTTATTCTCGACACTTCGACTTTATTCTCAAAACGGACAATAAAGAAATATCTTCCTTATTATTTTTTTATGCCTGGTAGTGAAAACTCTTTCACAGAATCCAAAGTTTTGAACGAATCAAAAGTCAAACTAGATGAGGGCACTTAGATAAGATGTCTCTAGGATTAACTGTGAATGTCGAATAAATGTTATGATTTTTACAAAAATAACCTGTAAACTTTATTTTCTTTGACTGTACACAACATTACGGCAATAGTTTGAGATATTTCAGTTTGGGCCACACTGACTATCGCCTCTACAGTCCTGGATTAAATAAAGGAAGCAAAAAGGGCAGATTAGATTAACAGTGTTAATGCCACAACCTGTTTTGTTAAATTTCAGACAGACACACACACACATTTGAGAAAGGTGAGGTTTTTTAAAAATGAGGCGAGAGCAGAGCAGGCCGAGGGTGAAAATGTCACCAATCCATCAAACTGATAAAGGTAAAGGCCAGTTGCCTCATTATGCTGCATGTTTGTGTGTGTGTGTGTGTGATTTGCTCTTTTAGACGAAAAGGCTGCTGACCCAGCGAAGGCAGCACATACACACACTCGCACACACACACACACACACACTTTCCCAGACAGTGATATGTGGCGTGTTTTAATGAGTCTCTTGCTGCTCATCTATAATTCAACTTCAACAGGGCTAGTGCGACCACACAGTCACTTAAAGTGTGTGTGTGTGTGTGTGTGTGTGTGTGTGTGTGTGTGTGTGTGTGTGTGTGTGTGTGTGTGAATTGAAATGTCAGTGTAAATGAACCCAAAACATAAAGATGATTTGATTCTAATGAAGTGATTCACAATTACATCTGAGCATCAACAGTATAATTATATGTAATTATCATTATTGCAGGTATGTAATGTTGAGATCATTGTCAGATTTTTAGTATTCATGTACTATTATAAACTTACTGGTCTACATGATAAAGTATAAAGTGTGTACTCTGTGTACCAAGTGGTATTTAATACATTATGTGGGACATCATACATGTAACATAGCACATAATACAACACGTAAGATAACATGTAATTAACACATTAAATAACATGTAACATAACATATAGCAACATGTAACATAGCATGTAACATAACATGTAAAATTAATATACATAACAATTAACATATACATAAAAACGATACATAAAAATAGTTTCCACATCAAAGACCTGACATAATCAATCCAATTGATGACATAATCAATCCAATCAATGACATAATCAATCCAGTTATTAATGAGTAGTTGTCTTCTTTTTCTTTCTGCAGATGCACCATCATTCACTATGACTCTGATCTTCCTCCCACATCCATCATCATCACCTTCCACAATGAGGCCAGATCCACCCTGCTCCGCACCTTAAGGAGGTAAAACACATACATACGCAGGTTAATTGCTCAGGTTTTTTATATCTTTATTCTCTCAATTGAAATCTATAGCAAAGCATGAACCAAACATTACCCAACATCCAAAAGTTCAAATAATCTGAGAATTAGCCAAGATGTAGGTTAATTTATTCATTCATGAATATTTAGTTCTGTTCTTGTCTTGTAGTTATGATAGAATATTAATTATCAGCAGCTTTAACCTCACTGTAGTTTCTACTATTGGAACCAATGGATACGAGGATACATACAGCTGCTAGAAAATCTAAACAGTGGGCACAGATTGATGGTGCAGCCGTCACACACACACACACACACACACATACACTGATTTACATTCACATTTACACTCTCCTGACCCTCAATCTCTGAACCATTCCCCCCCACACACGAACACACACACACTCTCTCTCTCACACACACACACACACACACACACACACACACACACACACACACACACACACACTCTTCCAGTTTTTGGCCAGAGTTCAGCTCATTATACCAGTCAGTCAGCAGGGACTGGCTACATCTCCTTACTATCACAGAGGACATTATATGTGTGTGTGTGTGTGTGCATGCTTGCTTGCGCGTGTGTGTCCCCTTCAGCCCTTCTCAAAGCTCTGCAGTTTTCAACCAATTAAAAGACAATCTGTCTCCCTGGGCCCCAATGCTCCCATTGGCTCTGGCTCCATACAGCCATGCATGTCCGGATATGTGTGTGCGTGTGTGTTTGTGTGATTCTGAGCTGGCTTTTTTCTCTGCCTTTTATTTTTAGTCAGTGAATTGTAACTGTGGCAGGATAAACAGGATCCTCTGAAAAGCTTTTGCCTCAAACAGTTTTTATATGACATGAAAGCGTGTCTTATTTTCTTAAGACGTCCATAACAGTAATAATCCATGATATTTTAAATCAGACATTTCTGCACATTGACTGAACAGAAAACGTAAAAAGCAGCCCAGCATGTTCCATTTGCTGCTGTGAACACTCACAGCTCTGTTCTGTAAATAAATCCTCTGGCAGAAGCTCATGATGTTTACAGCTGATGAACAGAGAAAGAAAGGAACTGCACCACAGCTCCACTTTCTCTTCAGGTTATTATCTATGCACTGCAAATAGATTTTTATTTGTATGGCGCTTTTCTAGTCACACAGCACTTTACACTACAACATTCACCCATTAACCATAAATCTTAGTGTAGCCTTCGACACCATCTCATCCCCCATTTACTGCAAACTCTCCTAAAGTCACTGGTTCTATTCTTATATCTCAGAGAGCACTCGGCACAGACAGCTTAAGTTCTTCTCCCCACGGCTCTATCCTGGGGCGCCTTCTCTTCATAAACAGGTGTCCCTCAGGGTCTGTTCTAGGCTCCTTATTATCATAACCAACAGGTGTCCCTCAGGGTCACCTGTTGACCCTGAGGGACACCTTCTTATCATAACCAACAGGTGTCCCTTAGGGCTCTGTCCTGGGCTTCTATTCATAACCTACCTCCTCCACCTTGGCCATATCTTCTGTAAATTTAACACTGATTCCCACTGCTACTTCTATAAATTCCTACAGATTCATCATTATGTTGAGAAAATAAGGAAAGAGATCAACCAAGAGCAAGGGGATAGTATTTTATTAAAAGTACATTTTTATGGACGCATATGGTTCAGACAGACGCCAAAAACATCTCAAGACTCTATAGAGGTGTGTGTGTGTGTGTGTGTGTGTGTGTGTGTGTGTGTGTGTGTGTGTGTGTGTGTGTGTGTGTGTGTATATATATATATATATATATATATATATATATATATATATATATATATATATATATATATATATATATATATATATATATATATATATATATATATATATATATATATATATATATATAAAAGCTTTGAGCTCTGAGGTTACATTTTGAATATGTTTATTGGAGGCCTAGGTCTATGACCTGTGTGATCTTCAGAAGGGTCAGAGGTCACCTATCGGTTTAAATCTCAGGTTTTTTGGTCTAATGTCCTGTAAAAAGTGACAAAGACTTTAAGCTAGGAAGCTGAGCTTTTAATGTATTGTTCGAAGGGTGAGGGGCATTGTTTGTGCAAAGTTTCAGAGCGCTCAGAAGGGTCTAAATTTAGAAGCCGTTAGTTTATGCAGAATCATTCACAGTGCAAAATTTCAGAGCCGTAGTTCATTGGGAAGGTCACCAGGGTCAAACATCAGAGTAATGCAGCCTTTTGACCTTCTTTTATCTAACAACATACACACGCTTTGAGCTAGGAACATGAAATCTGAGGATGTTGCATTTCAGAGAGTCTCCCAATTTTTTTCCCTCCATTTTTCAAATTCAAATAAAAAAAAATTTGCATCTTTGGCTGCCATGCATCTTTGACCTCACGGACCATGATGATTTGGAGAGAAATATGAGTATACTGTTCCTTTAATAAAACCACACAGGGAGATTCACTACAGTCACTGTGCTGTAGATCTTTTTTTAAACTTCTAAACAAACACAAGAAAACATTTAGAGCATAATGAAGTTGTATTTTTTATAAAACGACAGAAAACACGCCCTCAAACACGACACAGTAAACTCTAGCAAACTCTGACGGCATCGTAACAATAAAAGTCTTCAGCATGGTTTTGTAGCTGTAAATGTTGCCAAAATTGTAGCTAATCTTCAATGGTTCACCAGTAAATTAGCCATGATCAGCTGTTGAGTGTCAGCTGAGCATCAACTGTTGTCAAGGGATACATTTGCACTCTCGTCATCTCACTGCAAACTCTTCCAAAACTTGCAAAACAAATGGGGATGAATATTCATTACTTTTTTTACTATCATTATCATTTTATATTTGTGCATTTCACAAAATCCGCTCAAAAGTGTTGATACGTTTGGATGGAAACTGAAATAAAGCTGAGGAGGCAGCTGAGCATTTACTGTTGTCAAGAGACACATTTGCACCCTCTTATGACGTCATGTCACGGCGAATTCTGAGACATAAACTTACTTTTAACAATTGAAATTGTTCTCTAGTTTTATTGCTTGTGACTTGACTGTGAGCTTCTAAGAAATAGGAAGGTTGCTGAAGCCACATTTCCCTCAGTCTCCCGTTAGCCCTCTCAGTGGTGAAGTTGCACACTGCCTAGTAAAACATGTAGGCCAGGGAAACGTGGCCCTTTCATGAAAAAAGGCACAAAATGTGATGACAGCATGTTTTACTAAATTCTATTTTCTTGGTGGTACCATGAAAACTCGTGCATCCCTGCCTCATCCCCAATGCCACGTCTATCCTTGTCACCTCCCTCCTTGATTGGTTCAGAACTCTGCTGCCTGGATTATCATCAGTACCCCCATCTTTCAGCAACTCCACTGGCTCCCGGTAATCAGAGAATCACTTACAAAGTCCTCCAGTAAGCCATAATCTGTCCATAACCTTGCCCTTCCATAGCTCTCTGACCTGATACATTGTCACTCCATCCCGTTCCCTCAGATCTTCTTCCTCCCTCCATCTCACTGTACCCTCTGCTGCCTCAGCACTATAGACTCTGTCCCTGACCTCTGTAACAACTCTTCTGCTTTTTCTTCTTCTACTTCGTCTCTGTATAAATCACTTAATAGAAATAGAAATTACCATTAAATATACAAATAGAGCAACAACACAAGAACAACAAATAAGACGAAGTTAATGAAGAGTGTCAATACTGATATTCAACATTTAATAATATCCAATATTTAATGTTATCACATTTCATCAGAAAAAGCTGAATTAACTGAATAAAATGAACAGTATAAAGTGTAACTTTTCAATCAGAGCTACAGAGTTTACAGAAATTCCACGTTACGAAACTTCCTATAAGACGCTAAAAGATATTTTGTTGAAGACAGCAAAAAAAAAAAGCAATCTAATTTCAAGTGTCAGTTTTCAAGCAGAAAGGGGGAAAAAAAGCCTGAATAGGCAGTTAATAATAAGATAAGATTCCTTCACGCTCTGCTCCGGAGACTCTGAAAAAAACACCGAACGTCTACAATCACATTATTAAAGGCTAATGTTGGACTTTTTGTTCACTTTGAGCAGGCCAGACTTTAATAAGTTTGATTTCTGAGATGCTGATGGACACGTTGAAAGCTTTTTCCTGATCAAAGAAGATGCATCTGAGCGAAAGGAGCCGCAGCCTTGTCGATATTTAATCAAGCTCCGATCCTGAAATTGATCTCATCTTCTCCGTCTCTGCCAGATAAGAAACCAGAGAAGGAGAGACAGAAAATTAGAGTGAGATGTGAGGTTTTGAAGATGTATTTGGTATTAATAGGTTTAATTTTTTTGAGCGTGTGTGTGTGCTTCTTGATCTGCAAGGGTTCTTAGGTGTATTTATAGTATTACGTGATTCATTGTAGGATAAAAAGCAATTAAGTTCTTGTATTTATTTACAGTACTAGGACATTGGTTGTACAATAACAATCAATTAAATACTGAGATTTCAATTGTATTTACATTATTGGGTGATTAACATTATTATAATACAGTAATACTTTAACTATGATACTATGATTTATTGTAAAATATACAGCAATCTACTGTAATAATTGTTCACAGTAACTTTACTGTGTTTAACACAGTACATAAATGATGATTTCACAGCAGAATTTTACAGTGAAATAGCTTGTTCCAACATTTATTAAAATATTGAATCGTACATTATTTAATTAATTTAAATAGTCTATATTTCATGTCCCCATCACATTTAACCGTTTAAAAATTTCAAATAAGCAAAAAACCTTTTGTGAAATTGTAGACATATTTTTGTAAATTGCAGCCAAACTTTTCTATAGCATATGCAATATTTCATTTCAGAAAATGAGTTCAAACACTGAAGCGCACCGTATTTAATTTATTTGAACATCTTTTTCAGCTCTCTTAGTTTTATTTTCTAAATTGCTAAAACACAATTTTGCAAACTAGGCTGGATTTATCAAAAAAAACTTAACACAATTCATAAAACCACACACCCAAACTGAAAATACCTCATATACCCTGCAAAATGAAGCACTGCAGCCAAAACTACATATAGCATCCTCCTGGTTATCATGTTGCTCCACAATATAACAGGCAAAAATATACAAATTTCATGCATTAGCCTACAAGGAGTTAATGGTTGAATCCCGGTCAAATACATACAATTTCTTCAAAATTAAATGCTGACATTACAGAATTCATGGTTTTATACTGTGATCATAGTGAGATTAATAACTGTGGTTATAATGGAAGTCAGTGAAAGGCGTCCAGAGGGAGAATCAATCAAATCAATTTGGTTGCTAATCTTTGACATATCCAAGGTTCTAATCACCACCAAATCCCCACCCTCCTACCTTTTATTATATGGAAAATAATTTTCATTCATGTTTTTGCAATAAATAATGAAATAATTCAAATAGATACTAAATATATATAAAATAATAAAAATATAAAATATAATCAGAGATTAATCAGGGTGATTTATATCAGGAGATTGGAGCTATTTTAAGAAGCTTGACTCATTAATCAAAAACTAAATGAAGAAACATCTGCAGCAGATGTTAAAATGAAGAAACACAAGGCTTGTGTTTCCATGTTAATTATCTTGTTTTAACCTCAGGTTTTGCTTTGATAACATCTACAGTTGAGTTATTGAATGTTAATTGATGGGGAAGAAACAATGAATTAAATGTGCTGTTTTTTTTTAGATGCGGTAAAACCCAGTCAGCTTTTTTTTCTTTTTTTTTCAAGGCTCTTTAACACATTCAAAGATAAACACTGATATGCAGAAATATACATGCTATACATCAACGACTAAAATATTAGCAAAAACATGCGTTGTCGATTTTGTCAGAGCTTAACGGAGAATCAGCTGTTGCCCCCGGCAACAATGGAAGAGGAAGAGGAGTAGAGAGCGAGAGTGAAGAAGAAGAGGAGGGTGAGATGAGGAATTGATAGAGGATTCACTATAGAGCCATATTGTCGACTATTAAATTAGTTTACTCAGTCACTTTAGTCCTTTTCTCATGTCACTATTAACATTAGTTCAACCACTACAACATTTATTCATTAGTGTATCACAGCAACAGTTTCTTTTCATTCAAATTAATTCCAAAAGCTTTTAGACCTACATCAACTGCTTTAATGCAACTCTGCTCTTTGGTAATGTTATTATTCAATTATTCACACTGGAAAACCGTTACCTTAAAATTGATGGTAATTAACTTGCAACAATTATACAGAAAATTACTGTAATTATTTTTTGTTACAGTAGAAGTACTGTACTTCTGCTTTAAGTATTGTGTATTTGTTATAAATAAATACACAATACAGTAAATAAATACAGTATTTTCACTTGTTTATACAGTATTGAGTGATTATCTGTATTATAATACAGTAATTCTTTGACTACTGTGATTTGTTGTAAAATAAACATATTGTATACATAGAGTATATTGTATATATTACATATACTGTAATAATTATTACTGTGCTTAACACTGTCAGTAACTGCAGACTTCACAACAGTGATTTACAGTGCATGTGAGTCAAAATTAACTTTTAAATGATGTGAATATATTCATTCCCTAGAAAACTAATATTCCTCATTTCATTGCTTGAATCATCACATGCAAACATGTTGAACTGGATTTCAAAATCGTGTCAAGCAAATTCTATACATTTTTTTTCCCTAAATCTTTCTTTTTCCTAAAAATGTATCCTAAAATGACTAATTTCTCTCAGGTGAAGCTCAGCTTTGATGAAAATGGCTGTGAAGCTTTAGTTGTTGTCTAAAAATAAACAATTTACAGAACTGTGTATGTTGTATATTCAGTTCTAATATTTACTGTTATATTATTACAGTTGCACAAACAGAATTTATATTTATTTTAAAAATGTAAAATGTATATTTTGTTTTATACAATGCTCTGGATAAATTGAATTTGTAAAGGTCATATGCAGTATAAAAGTGAAACAGACATATTCAGTGTCATGTATCAGTTACCTCACCTGACTGTAGTTTTCTAATGTCTGTGTAAATAGTTTATCATGCTGCTGCCTTGAGAATTTTCATAGGCAAATAATCATTTTTGTACATAATTTACTCTAGATACATTAATGACCAGGTAGCAATACATTTGTTAGATATCTGTTGTCCCCAGAGGATGAATCCTTATCATTAAGTCTCATTGATTTTGTGTTTAAATGTCCCTTTCCTCTTATCCCATCATCACCCAAAATGTCCACAATGAGCAAAAAGAACAACAAATTACATTCCTGCACCCCAGAGGATTACTTCTGTCTTTTTTATTTTGTTAGATATTTAGATTATTTGTTTTCCCCAGAGGTAGTGTCTTTTTTTGCATTGGAAAACATCTACATAGTGTCATAGTGAAAACATGACAAACATTTGACTGACACTTTAAAATGAATTTTTGCCTTTGAGAAATAAACTTTTCCATACTTAGCAAGTGACTCATTTTGCAGGTTATCAACTAGGTTTTTGCAGATTGCAATAATTGTTTTTTGAAAACTGCGTTGAGAAATTTTGAGAATTATAACTAAGAAATGCACAAAAGCAACTGAGAAAAACTGTAGTAATCAACAATTGTAACTAGCTTTTTTTGTGGGTTCATGCCAGCAGCAACTTTCTTGTTTCAAATGTTAATGTCACTCGCTCACAGTGGACAAATAAATGCTGTAGTCTTGTAAACTCTGCAATAACGTTTTACCACACACCATACATAGGGTATTTTGAAAGAAAAGTCATGTTCTGCAAATGTATAAGTACAGAATTAACATTATTCAAGATGTTGAGTGTTTGAGGGACATCTCTGGTAACAAGTGATTGAGTGTTGCTGAGTGATGTAACATACTGTAGTACATACTGTAGTACAATTTAACAATTGTAATTTTTTAATAACATGGCCTATATTACATTTAAGCTGTTCTGACCACAATTTATGAATACATTGATATAAACTGGGGCGACACAGCAAAACTGAAAAATAGTTCTGGAGCTTTTAGAGGAAAATTCTGAGGAATATTTAACAGACCAAACAGATGCATGGAACACATTTCTGAAACTTCTTTTTAAAAATACTAACTCCCACTCCCATCTCAGATATCTGTGATGTCACATTGGGCGTTTATGGTAAATGCATTCTTTGAAAACGAATCAGCTGTTTTTTTGCTTAGTAGCATATAGTTTGTCTTTTTAATTGCATTTCCTCAATATATATCATAGTTATAACTTTACTGATTATGTTTAACAACAAAATATTTGAACAACAGGAATTATATTAAATCAAAATTAATTGAATCAGTTAAATAAATTGAGCAGATCATCACTATTTTTTATTGTGAGATATACATCAAATGAAGTTTTCAATCACTAATTTAAGGTTAAAAACCTGATGTGACATGAATGCCTCCACAATATTTTCCTAACTTGTTTCATATTTATTCATGAATTGTGGTCAGAACAGGTTAAATGTAATGTAGGACATGTTATTAAACCATTATTTAAATGGGTTGAAACTCAGTATGGATCACTTAGGGCCTTAATCTGTTTAAGTTCAGAAGAAATGGGTCCAGGTTTTTAGGAGTTAAGACAGTTGAGTAGGAATAATAATGAAAGATCTGCAGCATCTGTGCCACTGTTGCTATTACACAGAAACCTCAGGTTATCACACTCAGTGGCTCTATGGCCCGTCAGCACAGATGCTGCAGCTAACTAGAGCACATCCAGCGTGATAATCAGTTTCAGCACCGACGGAGCATAACGATTTGCTCGCTAACAGATCTGCTGCTGCTTGTGTTTCTGATCGGCCGCAAGAAGAGACGAACTCAACAAAACCCTCAACTACAAGCACAAACCTGTTCTTTGCCAGTTAATTCACTATGAGACACAAAATATCTAGTTTCTGTGCATATCTGAGTGAAGATTTACATTTTTTACATTGTGGAGAAGCAAAGAAAACCTAATTAACTGAATTAAATTGAGTTTTTTTTTTTACTCTTATAAGAAAATGACAAGACACTTTTCAACAACTCCTTAAATTAATAGCAACCAAATAAAAATATTTAAAAAATCAAACCTACTACTAATCATAATATCATGAAATCATTTGTGTGTGAGTGTGAGTGAGTGTGTCTGTGTGTGTGTCTGCATGTGAGTGTGAGTGTGTGTGTGTCTGCGTGTGTGTCTGCATGTGAGTGTGTGTGTGTGTGTGTGTGTGTGTGGTTGTCAAACAAAGATGTTAATAATTTTAGTGTGTGAGAAAATAAAGCAATAATAAATAAAATAAAAGTTGCATCTAACAATGATATGAATGGAAACTGAAGTTGAACAGCAACGTAACTTCAGAAACAAGCTTCGGTTATTGAATAATCCAGATCTCTGCTCTTTATTTGGGGTTCACATCCTTTAATTTGTTAATTAATTAACCAGCAGCCCATCAGCCAGTGTGTGAATCAGCCAATCAGCTTCCTGCTCTGCTCTGTGTCCACATGCTGCTTCTAGATCAGCGCCAGCTCAGCACTTTCTGATTCACTGGTCCTAAAAAGGGATAGTAAAGATTTAGATCACTTCCTCTCAGGATTTATACACAACAGCTCATTTGGTAGATTTACAGCCGCTGGTTTCCTGACAGTTCGGTCTCAGGAGAAATCACCTCTGGAGAAATCATGACGCTGACTGACATTGAAGATTTTAGAGAATGATCCTGTTTCTTGATGAGGCAGCTTTAACTCTCACGTCTCCTTAAATTTTGCAGCCTTTCTATAAAATTACACATCGCTCATGGCGCTGATGAAATGTAGTGTCTTGCATTAATTGTTTAGATGACATTGGCTATTGAAAAGAATCAATAAGTATTTGAACTATATGATTTATTCTTTTATTATAGAGCTTAATTTTAAGTGTGTGTATGTGGACGCCTAAATGTGGCTTTGTGTGTGTTTCAAGGTGCCATGTTGAAGAGAACATCAGATTTAACCTTCTCACAAACATAGTGAACTGTAGCTTAAACTCAAACACATTAACAAAGTCCAACAGTCTTGCTTAGCCATGTTTGTTAATGTTAAGTTCTACCCAAGTTATATTCGCAGCCTATGGAAAGGAAGGTGGAGAGTTGCTTTTTGGTTCTGCTTCCATGAGTGGTTGAAGGAGGTTGTTTCCAGCTGTGTCGTGGTGGCGAAGGTTAGTTGTGCAGACCATGTTGCTGGTCGGAAGAACCAGGCCTGTGTTGCCTGGGATCAGAGGTATTCACTTGCATTCAAGGTGAAGGTGCAGTATTCTGAGAGATACGTTGAGAGCAGAGAAGCTTCTGGACCTGCAGCTTCTTCTGCTGTGAGGAGCAGAGAAACAAAGACACTGAGGGAATCAGGAGAAGACTCAGGAGAAGAGAGTCTTCCAAATAGAGAAGAAAGACAGAGAGGACACAAAGCAGACATAGTCCATATATATAGTCCATATATATATATATATAGTCCATATATATATATATCTTTTCCTGTTTTTTTTCATATATCTCTTAAACAACTGCTCACCTGCTCAAAACTACTAAACATCCAACCATTTTCTGGTTTAGTGGTGATAGAGCCTCGGATATGTTAATATGTTAAAGTTTAGCAACAAAATTAATTTGATTATATTAGTATTTTCATGTATTGTCAGATTTTCCATTTGGAAGCCTTCTATTGACCTGCATTATAACCACCATTACAGTATAAAACAATGTATTCTGTGATGTCAGCATTTCATTTGGAAGAGAAGTAGTGATATTTTACACATTTTGAATCAGGAGGAACCAAGAGTTGTGTATCTGTGTTAATTCATAATCAGATTAAAAAAACAAAAACAAAAAAAAACTGTCATTTAAAGGCTTAAAATTATAAAGGATTGAATGTTTTTTAGTGTTAGGCAGGTAATAGGTTGTTTAAGAGATTTATGAAAAAAAGCAAAAAAAATAGCAAGGAGCAAAATGATTGTGCTTGTTTGGGGTAATGTGTTTTTTTCATTTGAAAAAGTGATTTTAAAGTAAAATTCCAGGATTTGATGTTGAAATTTGGGGGGGAAAATAATTATTTTTATTTGAATATATTTTCTGTTTTCATGCAAACCAGTACAGTTCCAACTTTTTTCAGTTTCAAATCTTTTTTTTAAGTTTCAGGTAATTCTTTTTTCAACTTAAGAGTTATGACCCTCATTTTGATATATATATGTCTCAGATATATGTCTCAGATACTATGGATGCTTAGATTATACAGTATGTGTATTTGCAGAGAGATGCGCTGCTTTCACTAAATAAATCAGCCAACAGTAATTACTGCATGTAGATATAAAACATCCAGATTAGCTCTGATCAAGCTGCAGCCCTCTAATCCCAGACTGGAGAGGGTAAGCGGTGGGTCAGCTGTGATGAGACAGTATTTACTGGTCTCTGATATATAGCATAATGCATCACAGCGTTTGACAGGACATATTGAATGGCTGAATCAGGTTTTCTTTCCAAGAACAGTTTCTGCAGGATCTGCTGGGAAAGGCTTTTCTGTCAGAGAGGGAGATTGAAGGTGCAACGAAGGAGCAGTTTCATTTAAAAAAAAAACAAAGCTAAATAGGTGGGGCGTTTTTTTTTTAGTTTTACATACATCATTTCCAAACAAAGGGTGAAACAGAAGAGAAATATGTATGCTGTTTATACATGTTTAGATTCCCAATTGAAATAGAGAAACAAAAGAAGCATAGTTTACTCAATTCCATTTTTTATAGCTTGAGACACTTAATACAGTAAATTATTCAAAAGTAATTTTAATGTTTCTGTTAGATAAGATAGATAGATAGATAGATAGATAGATAGATAGATAGATAGATAGATAGATAGATAGATAGATAGATAGATAGATAGATAAAGTGATGGAGTGATGGAGGAATAGAGAGGTGGATGTGGATATAGTCTCATTGAGAATGGAATGATGAATTACTCCAGGAGGGGAAGGATGGAAGCAGTGGCTGTCAGGAACCAATCAGGCGGAGATTGGTCTAACAGCAGCAGAAACTAATCTGACCCTCAGTCAGTGGAAAACTCTTCTGCTGCTGATTTACAGTACGACAGAAACAAAAACACACAAAGGCCGTTTTCACCAGGACCAGCCAAGCAGAAGGCATCACACTCACAGCATAACTTAAAGGTGTAAATACATTCATGCATTACAGTGCATACATTCTGCAGCAGAAAAAGCAACGACCTGAAACCTGGAATAGGAATTGTATACATCACACTTCCAGGGAGGAAGGTGGAGACAAAGATATAATATATAGAGTTCAAAACCTGCAGCTACTACAGCTTCCTGGATACGCAACAATAAACAGTGCTGCCTTAGAGCTCAAGGCTTTTTACACTGGTCACTGCAGGGGTTTAAAGGGACAGTACCTAGTTTCAGCCTATCTATCCCATCTACTATGGGTGGGAGAAAAAAATTGATTCATGTAAGAATTGCGATTCTGACGTGTCCTTTTTTCTTCATAATCTTTGCTCCCCTTATTTTTTTTATAGAGGAGCAGATATAGTTGATTCATTAGAAGAGGCAAAACTATTACATTTCTTTTGTGTAATGAATAATTTCTATAAATAAGTTGGGTAGGACTTCCTGTCTGGTCTGTCTGATTCTCTCTAAAATGACATGTGTGTTGGTGCATTCTGTGTCTGTTAGGGTTTAAATGTTTTAATCTGTATTTATCCATCAATTCACCATCAGACACTTTTACCAACTTCATCAGGAGCAGATTCATTGATCATGTTATTGATAATGTCTGAACCGATACTCAACAGTCAACTACTTAATGGCAGCAGCTGTTGATACTAAAAAACTGTGGTGGTGAATACTCTTTACAGTGATTCTCGATCCCCACACACACATACATACAAACACACACAGACACACACAATCTCACACACATACTCAGGCATACACTGAGCATCCCTTGCGGGTATTAAACCCCTCACCCTGGCTGTCGTACAGCAGTGACAATTTAGCATCAGCACCATTCACTGCCAGGCAGCGGGGTGTGCGCGTGCGCACACACACACTAGAGCTGCAGCAGATGTTGAGCTGCAGCAGATGTAGAGCTGCTGCAGATGTAGAGCTGCTGCAGATGTCGAGCTGCTGCAGATATAGAGCTGCTGCAGATGTCGAGCTGCTGCAGATGTCGAGCTGCTGCAGATAGAGAGCTGCTGCAGACTTAGAGCTGCTGCAGACGTAGAGCTGCTGCAGACGTAGAGCTGCTGCAGACGTCGAGCTGCTGCAGACGTAGAGCTGCTGCAGACGTAGAGCTGCTGCAGACGTCGAGCTGCTGCAGACGTCGAGCTGCTGCAGACGTCGAGCTGCTGCAGACGTCGAGCTGCTGCAGACGTCGAGCTGCTGCAGACGTCGAGCTGCTGTAGATATAGAGCTGCTGCAGACGTCGAGCTGCTGCAGACATGGAGCTGCTGTAGATATAGAGCTGCTGCTCTGTGGCAGCTGACTTGCAGCTTGTCAGCACTGATAATATTTTCTGTGAGCTTGAGATAGCTGCTCCCTCAGCTACTGGAGGGAGGTTAAGCCTCACAGGTGTGTGTGTGTGTGTGTGTGTGTGTGTGTGTGTGTGTGTGTGTGTGTGTGTGTGTGTGTGTGTGTGTGTGTGTGTGTGTGTGTGTGTGTGTGTGTGTGTGTGTGGATAGATAGATTCCCCACTTTTCCTTCACTCTACTTCCTTCGTTTTACTTCCCTCTTTACTTTATTTTCTTTTCTGCTTCTTTTCTGCTTTTTCCACATTTTTCTTCCACAATGTTATTTATCTACCGCTCTCTCTCCCTCCTCATTCTTCCTCTTTTGTTACCTCCTGTTCCCACCATTTTTGTTTGTTTCCTTCCTTCTCTCCCTGTCATCCTTCCCTCTTTACGTTCTCCTCCCCTTCCTAGCCCCTCATCCCTCTAGCCTCAGCCTGTAGTGAACGATAAACATGGAGGATACTGAGGAGTAGAAAGCGGAGCAGAACCACCCAGAACAAAACCCATTTCTCATTTTCCTGCAGTAAAAGTTATGAATTTTTTATGTTTCAATCTTCCTCTTTAATGAAATAGTTTTTTTAGAGGCGACACGTCATACATTTTCATAACGGGGAATTTGGGTTGACATTTTCAATATGTTGTTTCGTATGGTGTGCAGTGCGTACATAATGGATTCATTATATGTGTGTGTGTGTGTGTGTTTGTGTCCAGGTAGCCATTTACTCGTCAGCTTTCTGTTTATTGCACCTGCTGTTTACTTATGTTTATGCATTTTATTTTGTCTGTTTTCCCTCCAGTGTTTTAAACCGAACTCCGATTCACCTCATCCACGAGATCATACTTGTGGACGACTACAGCGACGATGGTGAGCACAACAAACACATACACACAAACGCATACTCATTTAGCTCATCCTTTGGGGTCATCCCTCAAATACCTACACCCTGGAGACCACCCTTTCTTAATGAGATACGGACATAGATTTACCTCCAAAAATCTTTTTAGATGTCAGATGACAAAAAATGACTACAGTGATGGCAGTGAACTGCAGCTGGACACAAAATACACGCACACACACACACACACACACACACATTCCGGGTCTCTTCCAGATCAGAGATAACAGAGATGAGGGGTATATCGCAATAATGGCAGCAGCTGGCTCCACAGCTTCAGGATTATTTACAGTGGAGGTGAACAGAGGTTCCATTGTGGGTCAAAGAAGAAGGTGTGTGAGCAAATCTCTGAATCTCTGCTGCAGCTGTGTCCGTTCTGTCTCCAGAGAGGCAAAGTTCAGCTGAAGGAGACTAGTGTACTGAAAGAACATCCCTAATAAGAGATATATAAGGTGTATGATTTCCTGCAGAATTGCTTAGTTTCATAAACTAAAACTAAGTGCATCTTGCATCCATGACCTATTCATTTTTAATTGTTCAGAGTAAATTGAATTTAGTTGAGAAGAGGCGCCTGCATGCAGCGGGGCTTGGAGAGAGGCTTTTCAAATATCTAAGATCTGAAATTTAGCTTTCTAACAGAAATCTATCACCATTAGTCTGAATTATTTTCAGTGGTAAGCAGGACGTTTACGAACACATTTAGAGATCACGCATCACATAATAAATTAATCCATTTGAGCCATTTTTAAGGAGAAAATGGCCAAATTCTCTGCTTCCAGCTTCTCATATCTGATTATTTTCTGGTTTCTTTAATCTCAGTAAACCGTTGATATTTGGGTTATGGGCTGTTGGTGTGGACAAAAAAGACATTTTAGGTTGGAATCGTCAGCTTTGGGAAACAGTGATGGACATTTTCTGGCAGTGGATGCTCTTATTAGTTCATTAGTTAAAATATAAAAACAGAGTGGTATGCTGAAAGAACATCCTACAAATGGTTTATACACCACATGTAATGTATATGATTTCCTTTGAAGTTGTCTTGAGTCTCAGAAACTCAGAGTGTATCTTGCATCTATGACATTGTTAATTGTTCAGAGTATATTGGAAATGTCTAGTTGAGAAAAGGGAATCTGCATAGAGTAAAGCCAACTCTCATATAATTCACTTCCTATATGATAAGGATCACATAGAACTGAGTTGAGTTCATCTGTAGGACATTTTACTAAAAAAGGAGAATAATCAAGATTCCACATCTACTTATGTGTGTAAAATAGAGCTTTATGATTATGTATAGAAGTCTTCTTTATAAGGTGAATCAACACAGAAGACATTTTTTTGGCAATTTCTTTTCTAGATAAGCGAAGAACATCTGTTAACTCACTTGTTTTGTTTTAATAGTGGCAGAGCATTTTTCTTTCCATTACACTGGAACCATCTTTTAGGAGTGAGAATTCACCTTTAAGACTAAGCAGAACACTGTGAATAGTCCATATTTGCCTTAAAGCTGCACTGCAAGACTTTGTCTGTCTCTGCTGGTGGTGAGGAGTAATTACATAAACATTGCTTACACATTCTTATATCACAAGCTCCACTGTTAAGCACCCTGATAAGAACCATCTTAATTCACCGCAGCTTAGTATTGCTCAACTTGGTTTGATTTCAGGCACGTTTGTGTATTCATCAAGACTTAACTTGGCTGGATTCGGCACACGTGTAAAACTGCCCTGACGAACTCATCCACATGAACACGCACAGCAGCGTCTCCATCTCCCACACAGGCCACGACATGTTCCTGGTCTATGTTCCTGGTCCATGGTCCTGCTCCATGTCCCCATCCATTATTACTCCACATGTCTGCTTCATGTTCCTGGCCAACGTTCCCATTTCCAATAGCTTCCAATAGCAGAGATCACATATTTGAAGTTACACACAAAAAAGTATATCAGAGTGACTGGGGTACTCTGGAGGATTAATTGAGCTTATTCAAATTATGTTTTTTGATTTATGAGCAGGAGTTCGCAAAGCATTCAAAGTTCTGCATTGAAGGAATGATTGCGTTGCAAAGTTCTGCAAATGCAAAGTTCTGCGTTGAAGGAATGCATTGCTCTGAAGAATCCTTGCTTCCAAAAACATATCCCCTTAAACAACACATATTACAGACATATGGCACCAGACTTTTTTTTGCCTGGCTCTAATACTCCTTCGTACAACCAGGATGGAGTGCATGTGTTTGGAGCTCATCGATATCAAAGAGCAAATGCTTTTATTGTAAATGTTGAAGCGCAAACAACAGAAAAGCCATTTGTGGAGGACATATACGACCACCATGGCTGAGCTGCACCATTTACAGCCCCTCTGGTTTGTGTCTTGTGTTTGTGTATGTACTTAGGATTTTTTGGAGGTGCATGCCAGTCTACAGCATAGGGATCTGTGATGCCATAGGTAGATGATAAACCAGGCTTTAGTGACAGTTGGTGGTGTCATTGACTTCAAAGACCCAGTAGCCGAAATAGTTAGTCACCATGGTAACTGCACAGCTTGGTAGTCTCTCGTGTTGAAAGCTAATGTTATTTTATCAGTAATTTTGCATCTGAAGGTCCCACACTCCACAAACATGGCAAGAGTGATTAAGGGCTTGTATGAGACTCCAGCACAGTCCTAACGGGCAAGAGGCAAGACCCAGCTCTCACAATTTCCAATGGGATTGTCTTCTTTAAAATAGATTTTTATTGCTAACACATACAATGGTCACCAGTATTTCTATGTCTTTTGTGGCCAAGGTGGAGTTCATTTTAACTTTTGTTATAATGTTGATTCGTTAAAGGTGGAGTGGGAGATCTTGGAAAAAACGGTTACAGCTATTCAACACAAATGAGATTTTGAAAATATACACTCCCTCCCCTCCTCCCAAAGGCTCGGCCTCCTCCTCTTCAGCTCACCCCTCGAAACCACGCTTTCACGATTCATGGATACATGAACGCGCACACTCTCGAGGGGTCACAGGAGTTCACGAGCATTCACGCCAATAGCATGACAGACAGTGACCGCTTTGCTAACTTCAAGCAATGTCGTCTTCACAAGATTTGTGAACATCGTAATGAACGTAAACAGTCTTTCATTATTGTAATTTCAAGAATATTGACATAAAATTCAAACTAGAGTATCTGTTAGATTTCCACTAGTTGATTGGATACGTGTGTCAATTACTTTGTTATTGCAGTAATGACACGATGTACGTAGCCTGCTGTATCGTGTCCCTAGCCAGCCATCAGAGGTTACAGTCACAGACATGGATTATTTTATAAGTAGTATGCATTTGCCCGTAGTAGCCTACCACATACCTGAATTTGAATGATTTATGTTACTGACTTATTTACTTGCGGGCGCTTTATTTCACAGGCAACAAACGGAACGACTCACACAGGGGTATGGGGTATCTCTGGGATAAAGGCACCTTTCTGTTGTAGTCACCATAAATTTGCGATAATCAAATTACATTATCACAGTATTGTTCACGTGTTATTTTTGTATTTAGAGTTTTCATGACGAGAGCTCAAGCTCAGACTTAGCTTAGCCTTGTAGTTGACAGAGTAGGTAGCTTAGCGAAACATGCTGGAATTATGCTTATGTCACTCGATTGACAATAAGTTTGTCATCATCTTTCATTTTCTCACTGACTGGTTGAATAGGCCTACAATACCCGTAACCGACCAGTATGTCAAAATATTATGTAATTAGAAGACAACATCTTACATATCCAGTATAAGTTCGGCGACTTTGGCATCCGTCTGGAGCCCCTTCTCACTTTTTAGCTGGCGCCAGTGCTGGAAAGCCGAGCCGTGCCGCACTCTTGTCCTGTTTCGTTCTTCTGTTAGCTTCCGCATGGCTGTTGCTTTTTCAAGAACAGTTTTCCCCTTGGTTTTGCTGCCAGTCAACATCTTCTTCTCTGCCATTGTTGCAACGATATATCTGTGCAAGCTAACTTGAATGTTGGCTTTCGAAGCTGTGTCTGCTCACCTGATTGCCAGAGCTGTGGGGGGTCGAGTGACGACGACACAGTGAACGCACAAAATGGGGGGAGGGGTCGAGTGGGAGGGGGAGGGGGGTGGAGCGGGGAGCCGTTGGGAAGGGAGGGGTGGGGGTGTGTGCATAGATATTTGATGGACGTATTAGACAGCCAATAAATGTAAAGATGATCAGTACAGAGGTCAGAGTTTTCCTCTGAATACACCCTCTAGACCGGACCAAAATGTTTCGAGTTTTTTGCAAACATTCTATTTTAGTGTGTGCAGTGGGAATGTGAAAAGGTTTTCAGGCAATATTTTAAAAAATGCTACAAAAAAGAATCACCCACTCCACCTTTAAATCTCAACCACATGCAAATTTTATAAGATAGTTGTAAACATAGTAGTACAAAGTAACTTAGGAAGATATTGTACTCGCTCCACTGATTGGCTGAAGGAGTTTAGCTGTCCCATCCACTGAAACTTTCACACTTTGGCAGGTTTAATCATGAAACAGCTCCCATCAGACCAATCTAAGCTCCTCTGGTAATGGGCTGTGTTTGCTTTGGCTCTTCTTCCTTCCTCCTGCTGCCTCACAGCTGGTTTTCAGTCAGTAAAACAGATAAACAGGAGCATGAACAAGACATAAAAACCTCCTACACAGCAGAGCTGAGGAAAACATGAACACTGATGGTTTCAGTAAGAAAACAAGAATTTAGCAGAGGAGGTAAGAGACTAAAATGAGTTTTTACTACAAGTACCTTAGAGTCATAGTCATAAATTTATACAAAGAGACAAGCCAGATCACCCTTTGTTTAGAGATATACACTTTTTTTTTCAAGATGGTCCTTCCAAGTTTCTGATAATAAAGATAAACATACATATATAATACGGCTGATCAGAAACACTTGTCTCCATGTAAAACCTGGTCATTGTGTCCCAATATAACTGTAAATATAGTTGTGAATTTTCATAACTTTTGCATCCAAAATACTTTTCATATTGCACATTTAGTTGTTCTTGGTATGGATAAAGCAATTAAATGTTTAGATGTGATTCCTGTTTTTTGGATTCTTTGACCTTTTTAATGTACAGATACCCACCAATTCTGTTATAGTTATAACAGAAGAAGCAAAGGTACGGGCTTTAGTGTGTTGTTGGCAGCCAAAAAATATGCATCTCTGAATGAAAGAAAAGGTCGATCTGACTTGTCTCTTTGGATGAATTTATTCCTATTCTTATGCAATAAAACGTCCCTTAACTTGCAGTAAAATTCCCCTTAACTCCTCTGCTAGCTTTGGAGAATTTGTAGCTCACTGCTTCCTGCTTACGATTCTCTACAATCACTCGACAGGATAATATCAAAGACTCAGGTGACATGGAGTGAAAATCCAAATGCTGAAGGGTAAACAGAGCCAGATTTGGACTTTGAAGCAGTGAGGCAGCACAGACGCAATCAGCTATGCAGGCTGATAAATAAACAGAATACATGTACATGTACAAATGAGCTATAACATAATAAACAGTGTTAACTGAACAACTGAATGTGAGAAAGCTCAGCTACTTTATTTTCTTTCATCCCACACAGCAGCTGTTATTCGCAGCATCTTCCGTTCATCTATAATCCTCAAATCTTGCATTGATTTATTTCTGGATATTTTTGATTTCTGCACATCATCAGTATTATTATTATGATTATTGTTCTGTTGAAAATCATTTTTCATCATCGTCTCATCATTCAGATGAGCTTGAGCACAATTTTACCAACTGCATTCAAAATAAGCAAACTGGTGGGCTGTTGCATTGAATTAAGTGTAACATGTATAATTTAAGCTATAATTTAATGTTTCCAAAATGATTAAATCATGTTGGGTTTACATGAAATCAAACAACTAAACATTCAATTGATTTATTCATGCTGACATAAATTGAAACAATCAAGTTTGCATAGGTAGGCAGGAAAAATCAAAGCAGCTGACCACGAGATATCGCTATTAACGCTCCTTCGCAAAGACACTTGGGAAGAAGAACTGTCTGTTGGCGTACACATCACAGAGGTGCACATGGAAAAGGTAAGCAGAAGTCCATTATCATCATTCTAAATGCAAATGAAATACTATCCATTAATGTCATAACAGATATACAACATGTTAGTTTAATATTTTCTTTTCTATTATTTCGTATTGAAATATTGTTTTTTTTTTCCATAATGAAATAATGGTAAAAGTAAATTGAAAAAAATGTAGTGCATATTAACTGTAACAACTTCAAAATAAAACTTTTCTTCTTCTTCTTCTTCTTCTTCTTCTATTTAGTTCACTTAATTTCCTCAATATTATTCCTTGATCAAGAACAAATGTTAAACCATTGTTTTACAGTAATTTATGGCTTTGGTGCCCTGATTTTGGCCCTTGTGGCCTCAAAAAAGTGACAACACAAAAGGCCAAGTGGTCTTGCCCCTAAAATGATGACATTCCAGGCTGAATAGTGCAATTCATTGATGAAGTCATCAGGAATAGCAAAGAAAGCAGTCTTACATGCTGGAGTTCATTGAGATTCTTTGGTTTCATCTTCCATGCTTCCTTTTTCATTCTACCCCAGGCATGCTCAATGCTGTTCATGTCTGGTGACTGGGCTGGCCAGTTGTGGAGCAGCTTAATCTTCTTCCCCTTTGAGGAACTTTGATGTAGAGATGAAAGTATGCGATGGAGCACCATCCTGCAAAAAATTGAACCCCTTTTATAGTTGGGAAAGTAAGAAGTACCTAATAGATTCATTCTCATGAAATCTCGGTTTTAAAAAATATTCCATCAACAAATTTCCTTTTTAGGCATTGGTAACTGTCTGAAGTGTTTATGACTGAATATGTGAATATGTTTTCTTGGAACATAAATAAGTTACCAAAATAGTATAAATACTAAATCAAAATAACGTTCTTTTGTTATATGTGACTTAAATAAGTAACATTTCTCTCTCTTTTTTTAAAGAATATACTAACTTAAATTATCACAAAACTGGAGTGTCCTCCATAAACAGGAAGTTTTATTGTTAATCTGAAACAAAACCTCTCAAAATACTCACAACTGTGAGTATTTATTTGAAAGTAAACTCATCCATCATTATCATCCGTTTAATACTTGGGTAGAAAATGATGCTCAAGGCTCAGTATGGTGCAACATCTAATGCCCCTGTATAATGACATAAAGAATACAGACGTGCTGTTTTGTATCATGTGATGAATTCTCATCATCCCAGGTATGCCTTCAGATGTAGTGGGACTAATTCCCTGCTTTTGATGTCCTCCCCTGTTATCCTGAAAAGCTTTACAGATGAGTTTAGCTTCAGCTGCTCAAACTGTTCTGTCTGCTGGGTTTTTCAGGGCACTGCCCACTCCATCAGGACCACCTTTTCCATGAGATACTTTCATGAAATTCCATGTCGCATGCTTAAAAAGGGGTGCATCGTTGACACGGTGCTCAGTGGGGACGGGGTGCTGATTACCTCAGGACGTTCTGGATCGGTGGGGGGAATACTTCGAAGACCTTCTCAATCCCACCAGCACGTCTTCTGTTGAAGAGGCAGAGTTTGGGGGACCAGCGGTGGAGTTCCTCAAGGTTCTGGATGATGCAACATTGCGTGGACATTGTGCTCCAACTATAGAGGGATCACACTCCTCAGCCTCGCTAGGAAAGTAGTCAAACCTCAAATTCAGGAGGAGCAGTGTGGTTTTCGTCCTGGTTGTGGAATTGTGGACCAGCTCTATACCTTTAGCAGGGTCCTGGAGGGTGCATGGGAGTTTGCCCAACCAGTCTACATGTGCTTTGTGGACTTGGAGAAGGCGTTTGACCGTGTCCCTCAGGGAGTCCTGTGGGGGGTGCTCCGGGAGTATGGGGTTCCGGACCCATTGAAGTGGACTATCCGGTCCCATGCTCTGTGCCAAAGCATGGTCCACATTGCCGGTAATAAGTCAGACCAGTGGGGGTTGGTCTCCGTCAGGGCTGCCCTTTGTTACTGATTCTGTTCATAACTTTTATGGACAGAATTTCTAGGCACAGCCAGGGCTTTGAGGGGCTGCGATTTGTTGGCCTCAGGATTGGGTCGCTGCTATTTGCAGATGATCTGGTCCTGTTGGCTTCATCGGACCGTGACCTTCAGCTCTCGTTGGAGCGGTTCGCAGCTGAGTGTGAAGCGGCTGGGATGAGGATCAGCGCCTCTAAATCTGAGGCCATGGTTCTTGACAGGAAAAGGGTGGAGCGTCAACTCCGGATCAGGGATGAGATCCTGCATCAAGTGGAGGAGTTCAAGTATCTCGGGGTCTTGTTAACGAGTGGGGGGAGGATGGAGCGGGAGATTGACTGACGGATCGGTGCAGCATCTGCAGTGATGCAGGCCCTGCATCACTGCAGTCGTGGCGAAGAAGGAACTGAGCCGAAAGGCGGGGCTCTTGATTTACCCACTTACCCACAAAGCCACTCCTTTGATATCTTGGCTGTGTGCTCAGGGTCGTTGTCCTGCTGAAAGATGCAATGTCTCCCCGGTCTGAGGTCAAGAGCTCTGGAGCAGGTTTTCATCCAGGATGTCTCTGTACATTGCTGCATTCATCTTTCCTCTATCCTGATTAGTCTTCCAGTTCCCACTGCTGAAAAACATCCCCACAGCATGATGCTGCCACCACCATGCTTCACTGTAGGGATGGTATTGGCCCGGTAATGAGCGGTGCCTGGTTTCCTGCAAACATGATGCCTGGCATTCACACCAAAGAGTTCAATCTTTGTCTCATCAGACCAGAGAATGTTGTTACTCATCATCTGAGAGTCCTTGCCATGTGCCTTTTACTAAGGAGTGGCTGCCATCTGGCCACTCTACCATACAGGCCTGATTGGTGGATTGCTGCAGAGATGGTTGTCCTTCTGGAAGGTTCCCCTCTCTCCACAGAGGAACACCGGAGGTCTGACAGACTGACCATCAGGTTCTTAGTCACCTCCCTGACTAAGGCGCTTCTCCCCTGATCTCTCAGTTTAGATGGCCGGCCAGCTCTAGGAAGAGTCCTGGTGGTTCCGAACTTCTTCCATTAACAGATAACGGAGGCCACTGTGCTCATTGGGACCTTCAAAGCAGCAGAAATTTTTCTGTACCCTTCCCAGGATTTTTGCCTCAAGACAATCGCTTCGACAGACAATTCTTTTGACTTCATGCTTGGTTTGTGCTCTGACATGCACTGTCAACTGTGGGAACTTATATAGACAAATCATGTTTAATCAACTGAATTTACCACAGCTGTAGAAACAGCTTAAGGATGATCAGTGGAAACAGGATGCACCTGAGCTAAATTTTTAACTTGACAAAGGCTGTGAATACATATGTACATGTGATTTCTTAGTTTTTTTTTATTTTTGAAGCGCTGTGAATACTTTCCGGATGCAATCTAGTTTCCTCTGGGTTCAAATCAGCAGTAAAAATGGAAAAGATAAGGTCTTACAACCTTTACTCGCGGACAGCATTGCATTTGTAAACAAACCAGGTATGTACTTAAAAATTGATGTCCAAACCGTATAACAATTTATTTGGCCAACTGGCACATGATAGCTACCTATCAAATTAAGGTTATACTATAAAAAAAGTATCTAACCTATATCAGTAAAAATAATTGCCATTTCTCAATTGTTTTGACACAGACGGATGATGAAAGCATTGGAACGGCCATGGCACAGACGGTCTTTGGAAAGTTTGTCAGGCAACATGAAGGAACTCAGCCTGGTGATGTTGGAATCCTTCTGGACGCGGTGGAAGTACTCAACGACATGGGAAATGTTCCTTCTGCTGTGACAATGTTGCTTGCTCTTGTGTATGCCCTAAACCAGAGCTACCCTCCAGAGCTAAAATATAAATTTGATGCATTGCAGAAGATCATGGATGGAAGCAGACTATCCAGAAAAGTATAAGCTCTCAAAACATTGCCTGCCATTAATAAAGTAGTGGAGAATCATTGTTACAGACATTGACAGAGAGGATTTGGAGCTCCAATGACTGGCTACATTTGAAGGAGTGTGTTTTATTGTTCATTGCCAGTTACATTTTGAACTGGTTTTCTACACTGTAAATTGTCTGAGACTGCCCACTGCCCGCTTAAAAATATCCCCTAAAGATGGTATGGACATGTTCTTTTGTTAACTTATGTTTCTGTGAGTTCACCAGCACATACAGGTGCAAAACCACATATACGCAAATGTTCAAGGTGAATGTGACTGTCGAAGTCGACTAGTTTTAGAGACTGACATTTTTATTTATTTATTTTGTTTTTTTATTGATTATTTAACAAGTACTGTGTTCCATTTGATTGGTACTTTAAAAAATAAGAGGTGTGCTGTATTATTTTATCAGTTATTCAGTAAAAAAGATAAATTATATTTTAATGTTAAATAAAGCAGATAAAATCATGTAACATTTACAAGGGGTCCATTTATTTTTTTCAGTGTAATCATTAATCCCTATATCTCCTACATAAGTATTCATACATTAATATAAATCTAAAACCAAGGCTTGTCACTAAATGCAGTCACTCATCAGTCATTAAATGTATCACTCATTTTATTACATATTGAAAGAGCTGAAGCAGAGTCTGAGTAGAGTTTTGCAGAATCGTCCTTGAGCCAGTTGTTCGTAGTCAGTAAAACAGTGTAACTTTTTGTTTTGTGAGAAAATACTAGTTTTAAAGAATTAACCATCATAATGGGGTCCAAACACATCCTCCTACAATCCGTCAGGGTCAAAGTATTTTCTTTCTTTTCCCACTTGAGCGGTGCCATTGGAGAGAAATGAGTCTGATGGAGGGTTTCAGTCATTCAGGGTCAATAAACTCTGACAGTGACTCAATGGCAATGAAATTCCACACACTAACATCTTTAACTTTGCCTCTAAGGTGACTTTTAGAGCCTCGAAAAAACGTTAAGTTATTCACATTTGTTCTTTTGTTCTTGTTCAACTTTCACTTTTCTAACTTACAGAATCCCCATGTCGGCATCAGTAAGAAAGAAAAGTGATTAAATGAATAAGTAAAAGCTACATATCTACATTTAAAGAATATATTTCAGTAATTCAGAAAATGTCCTAATAAAAACGTCCTAACTGAAGCTGATTTTAATATACAGAGGAAATGTTTTAAAATGCAATCTTGTTCTAGGGCGATTAAACATTAATTTCTTCTTGTTTTCTTCATTTTTTTTCTTCTATTCTTTTCAGTGTGACACTTTCCACCAGAGGATTTTTTGAAGACAGTTATATTTTAAATTATATATTACTACAACTAAAGAATTCAGCGGGGAGCAGCAGCTTTAAACAAGAGTTGTCAATGTAAAAAGCTTTGAATTGTTGTCTCACTGTTGCATAGATTTTCAATGAGGCTGATAATTTCCCTGCAGACTCTGAGAAATTATCCAGATAAATTTCACCGCAATATTCTATTCTGCTCTATTCTGCTCTATTCTAATTTGTTTGATTTATCTCTCTGTTTTTTCAGAAAGTGACTGTCAGCTTCTCACCAAACTGCCAAAAGTCAAATGTCTTCGCAACAACAAGAGAGAAGGTGAGTTTGTAATTAACTTTCTGTATTTTTAACTGTTTGGTGTCAACATTTCCATGTTTTTGTCTTTTTTTTGACAATTTTTCATATATAATTTTGTTTTTTACTTGCTTTATAAATAAAATCTATCATTATTTTTAAATAAAGAAACAACATGCTACCGATACTAGAAATATACTATATATGCACTCATTTATAAAGTGATAGCAATAATAAGTAATAATATATATCGCAGAGACTTAACACTGTGACACTAAATATGGACATTGATGCTGGTGTTTTATCATGTTTCTGTTTAATCCACGTTTCTGCAGCTGCCTCCGTGCTTCTTAAATATAGAAAACGATATAGAAACGCACTAATTAAACATGGCAGTCTCACATTGTGATAAATCTCACAATGTGATTAGGTCATGAGGAATTTGGGGAAATTAAAGCCGGGGGACGAGGCCTGAAATGTTTAGAAAGGCAGCAATGATCCGTCTGTACACACAATGTGTTTAAATAAAAGGGTGTTTGAAGTTCAGGACTCAGAACATTTTATTCTGCTTTTAATCATCAGAAGGTGGGAATATTGACAATGATTTCTGTGTTTTAGCTCATTCACTGTCACAGAATGATCCACCAGCATGATCAACTTGTAAATGCAGTGATACACAACCAGGACTCTGGACACATCTGTAACTGGGGTTTCATTTAAATGTATAAAACCTTTAAAGGGGATTTTGTGAAAAGCGTAAAAAATTAATTGTGAACTGATACCCGTTTCCATTCGTTGTTTCGTTGTTTTGCGATTATTGGGACAGGGAGAGTTCTCTGTGAGATTATGTCATAAGAGTGTGGATGTATCCATGACAACAGTTGATCCTCAGCTGACACCCGACAGCTTCAACAACTCATATGCTTCTTTAACTCTTGATAGATCACGTTGATGTGCTGTTTTCCATCAAGAATCACATTAATGTTTCCTTCTTTTATTAACTGTAGAAATGTTTCTTCATCCCCCCGTGCATACCTTGTACTCTCCTCTACCACCATTTTTTAAAAATGTGATGTGACATATCATGACATCATATCCGGGTCAGTCATGATTTATGTCTACATTTATGTCGTGAGGCTGGGAAACAGACACCGACGTTTCAGTTGTTTGCTGCCACCTGAGATAAAACTGCAGCATCAGTTAAAGCACTTGAGGAATTTTCTTGTTTGCTGGTGAGATAAGAGAAACGTCTGGAAACATAATCTCTATATTCTGTATTTGTTCCATTTCTTTTCACTTTCTGTTTCCACCCATATATTTCATCCGTTTAGTGGCTTGGTTTGATGGTTTTTTGACCTTCTTCTTATTCACCTCTGTGTCTGTCTCTTCTTATCAACAGGAACACTTGTCCTACATGCTGTCACTGAAGGATTTCATTATAGCACAGTCATGCTGATCACATACACACTCACACACACTCACTCACACACACACACATGCACACACACACACACACTCATCAGTTTGGCTAGTTAATAGTTTATGGCTTCAGGCCCTCTGACTTGATTGTCTTTTTAATGCCCATAAAAACACACCAGGCAGAGACTGTATGTCTTCACTGGTGACACACACACACCCTCAGTAACTGTGTATTTCCCAGCCTTATAAAGATAATTCATAGCCCAGATCGTGTATTGCTGCCTGGGTCCGTTTCGCTTTAAGCTTCTCCTTCGTCACCACCTCATGTCTGAAAGGATCCAAAATGTGTGAATGTGTGGATTGTTTGTTATTAAAAAAAGCAAAAAATAGGTTTCAGGTATTGTGTTCGTTGTGCTCTATTCTTTATTCTCTATTCTTTTCTATTCCTTATTCTCTATCCTTGTTCTCTGTTCTTTATTATCTATTTTTTATTCTATATTCTTTGTTGTCTATTCTTTATTCTCTTCTTTCTTTCTCTATTCTTTATTCTTTGTTTTTAATTCTTTATTCTGTATTCTTTATTGGGATCCACATTAGCTGCAACAAAGGCAGAATCTACTCGTCCTGGGGTTCGTCTACCTCAAGATAGATAGATAGATAGATATCAGTTATATCTCTAGATATAATTTTTGATTGTATTTTTTACTGTATTTTTCAGTAATTAGTCAATAATTCAATAACACATTGAAATTTGTTAAATAAATTAAATAAAAACATGTAACATTTACAAGAGGCCAGAATCATTTTTAGAGAGACTTCTTCTTTTTTCCCTTTTATATTCAGTGGTAAAACCAAGCAGCAAAATAAACACTTTATTTTATTTGGAATGACATTTGGACAGGTTTGTTTTTCCTGGAGGAAGAATAATGTCAAGAATCTAAGTGAGAGTGGCTCACAGAGGAAGCAAAGGTTAAAACACTCACAGCTTAATGACATTTTTCAGTAATTACTATTCAAAATTCAGGAATTTTGTCATCAGTTTATTGTGTATTTACAGACACAAGAAAAACACTTTTTTAGATTTTGTTTCTCAATCAGTGACTGTGGTGCAGTAAAAATAAGATTAAAAGAAAATAGTAAAATATTGATATCATGATAAAATACAAAAAAAATCACACAAAATGAATAAATGCAGGTCAAATCAGATAAAAACAGCCTATCTCATTCTCTCCATGTGCCTTCAGTGCAATATATTATATATGCAAGACTATTTTGAATACATGTAATGAATCTATAATATATGATACTATATGAGTTTCTCTTTCTGAAATGATTGACAAAAAATATTTGATTTTTAATACTCCTGAAAGGGCAAAAGCAAAAATTATGCGTTTATTCACTGTATTAAAGTGACAGTTTCACAGAATTGACAGTTGGACTCTTGTACAAAGTTTCTGCTCCTCATGACAGGATCCTCAGGCACTACCTCCACTCTTCTTTCTGTAGTTTCTAGGATTTATAAAGTCCTATTCCATATCTCTAGTTTGGCTCATTAGGTTGAGAAAAAAAAATGTATAAGTTAAAAGTTATAGTTTAACTCCAATGCCAACTACTTATTCCTAGCTAAACCACTTCTTTCCATAACTTTCAACATTTTATTTAAAAGGGGACCTTGCATGTACATTGCAATACGATTATAGACAGGCCAAATCCTTGGGCAGGTTTAAAGTTGCCTAATGTCACGCTAGAATGTTCAAAAATTGGACTGAATCAATTTATTCTTTAATGTTACATAAGTGACGGACAACATTCTGTTCACAGTCATCCACTGTTAACGCCTTTTTTAAATTAAATTATTCATAAATATAATATTCTCTACATTTGATAACATTTTTTGTGCTTAGATAAGATAAACCTTTATTTATCCCACAGTGGGGGCAGTAGAGGCAGTACAAGTGACATGCAGGAAAAAGAAAAGATTGCACACAGCCTATATAAAAAATAAATATAATATAGATGCACAATATAAATAGATGCACCATATATACAGAATAGATGCAAGAGTATTTCAGTGAGTAGGGAAAATTATTGCCCATGAATTGCACAGTAGGGTAGATTATTGCACATGATAAATTATTATACAGAAGCAGTAACAGTGGTTTCAGAAGTGTTTGTTGTAAAGTCTCACAGAAGCTGAAGGAAAGACCTGCGAAATCTGTCCGTCACACAGCGAGGGTGGATTAGTCGGTCACTGAAGCTGCTCTCCAGAGCGGACAGTACGTCCTGCAGGGGTACGACACATGGTCCAGAATAGATGGGAGTTTTGCCAGGACCCGTCTGGAGGTCGCCTACCTCCCGTACTGAGTCCAGAGGCCAGCCCAGGACTGAGCTGGACTTCTTGATCACCTTGTCCAGCCTCTTCCTCTCAGTGATGCTGCTGCTCCAGCAGACCACACTGTACCGTTTTCCCAAAAATTTGAAAAAAAAAAAAATAAGCCTTTATTTTAATAGGGTGACAGTATAGAAACACCAGCAGGTTGATTTTAGCCCTGATCATTGGGTTTTGATTTTAGCCCTGATCATTGGGTTTTACCTAGTTTGCATCCCTGACTTCAGGCAAACCACACATTCAAGCTGACTATGGCAGCTGGTTTAGTCCAAAAATGCATAATTCTTTCAGTGGTCGTGTCAGATCGAAAACGGATCATTTTCTCACCATAAACAAATTCATTTCGTAGCTTTTGCTTTGCTGCTTATACACAAAATCTAGTGCGAGTCAATCAAACTTAAGTGCAGCAGCGGTGAAACCATCCAACCATCTTTAAGAAAAGGCCTAAGACTCGTTTATGAACACCTCTGCACTTGATTGGATGGACTGAATTAAATATTAATAGTAAAACCAGTGTATAACAGCGTGTGTGGGTTGTTCTGCTTGTATGTGACTTGTCCATCTGTTCTTTTTCCTCTGAGCAGTGTCACACTGAGCTTTCAGTTCACGTTTTTTTTTCTCCACACCAGCTCCTTTCTTGTATTGTATTAACTCTCAAATGTTGATGTCACTTTGGATAAAAGCTGCTGCTGAATGAAATTGTAAAATTGTAAATTCAAACTGTCCCCACTCCCAATGTCTAAAATTCTAATTGATGCTCATAAACAAATCACAGCAGCCACACACAGTGACGACAGTTTAGAGATATTAGTAAAGATTAACTAGCTGCTGTGTGTGTGTGTGCGCCCGTCTGCGCATGTGTCTGCGTGTGTGTCTACCCATCCAGAAAATAAAGCCTTATTGAGGATGAAATGGGATTTTTAATTGGCTGAGGCTCAGCCTAACGGCGCCGCGTCAAACATGGCCCCTCATACAATGTCACCGACACACACGCACAAACGGACCCGCCATGTACAACAACACTCACACAGACACACACACACACTCACGCATACACGTCTCCATGTCAGGGAGTATTGATTAGACCATTTAGTCTAAATAGAAGAGAAAAGCGGCCTCCATCAGGGAGACCTCCCTAACAGGCTCATTTACACACACACATACACACACACACTATCTACACCACCTTCTCTTTCTCTCGTTTAGCAAAATCGACACACACATACACACACACACACGCCTACACATACACACACATATATTCAAACCTTTTCTCTAACAAATACACACACAAACACAGGGCACAGGATGGGCCTGTTAAAAGCTAGTGTCCATGTCTGACAGAGCCTCTAAGAACCCAGCATCGATTTCCCCTCTGCAGACTGACAGAGAGCAAGATGCCAATAAGAAGAAGTAGAAGTAAGAAGAAGTAGAGCGAGTTAATGGTTCCATTCCTGCTTCATGCCGTGTGTGTGCGTGCGTTTCTGTGTGTGTGTGAGGGTGGAAGGTGGAGGCGTGTGTGCGTGTAACTGATAGTCACAGCTCGTGAGCGTGAAAGTTGGATATATATACTGTCTTATCCGATCTGCCACCCTGAAAAGAGTCAATTTCAGCAAGCAAAGTGGAGGATTTCAATTTAGCAGCGAGCAGCTCTGACGCCTTCGAGGCTTCGTATTTCAGCAGCAGCTGAGTGTGAGGAGGCTGCACCTTTAAATATGTATTCATGTCATACATTGTCACCCTATTAAAATAATCGCCTAAGTCAGAGGTGTCAAACTCATTTTAGTTCACAGGCCAAATACAGACTGATTTGATTCCATTTTGGTCAGAGCAGTAAAACTGATCCTCAATAACCTCCCGTATGAATAACGACATCTCAAAATCTCTCCTTCTTGTTTCCATGTAAAGAGGTAAAATTATAATCTAAAAATGTTCACATGAACTATCCCTTTACATGATATCCAGCCTTGGAGCTTCAGAAAACAAGTGCAATTTCAAAACAACTATTCATCTCATCTTGTCTTCTTCCACTTTATCCGATGTCAGGATGCTGCCCTATCTCCCTATCTCTAAGGGAGAGCCTAGCCACACTGCGAAGGAAACTCATTTTGTCCTCTTGTATTCTCGATCTCATTTTTTCGGTTACTACCTAAAGCTGGTGACCATAGGTGAGGGTAGGAACGTAGATCGACTAGTAAATTGAGAGCCTCCCCTTTTGGCTCAGCTCCTTCTTCACCGTGACAGAGAGATACAGGGCCCGCATCACTGCAGATGCCGCACCATTTTGCAGTCAGTCTCCTCCTCCATCCTTCA
Organism: Lepturacanthus savala; assembly: GCA_030544235.1. NCBI lineage: Eukaryota > Metazoa > Chordata > Actinopteri > Scombriformes > Trichiuridae > Lepturacanthus > Lepturacanthus savala. Next base: position 22,393,490 of record CM060477.1, on the reverse strand, counting down.
CTCACTTGTGAGCAAGACTGCAATACTTGAATTCCTCCACTTGAGGCAGGATCTCATCCCCGACCCGGAGTTGGCACTCCACCCTTTTCTGGCTTCGAACCATGGCCTCAGATTTGGAGGTGCTGATTTTCATCCCAGCCACTTCACATTCATCTGTGAACCGCTCCAGCGAGAGCTGAAGATCATGGTCTGGTGAAGCCAACAGGACCAGTCTGCGAATAGCAGCGACCCAATCCTGAGGCTACCGAACTGCAGCCCCTCAATGCTCTGGCTGTGCCTAAAAATTCTTTCCATAAAAGTTATGAACAGGATCCAGGGCAGCCCTGACAGAGTCCAACTCCCACTGGAAACAAGTCTGACTTATTCCCGACAGCGGACCAAGCTTTAACGCCAGGTGTACAGGGACCGGATAGCCTGTGTCAATGGGTCCAGAATCCCATATTCACCCCCCCACAGGACTCCCCGAGAGACACGGTTGAATGCCTCAAAGCACATGTAGACTGGTTGGGCAAACACCCCCATGCACCCTCCACAACCATGCTAAGGGTATAGAGCTGGTCTACAGTTCCATGACGAGGATGAAAACCACACTGCTCCTCCTGAAATCAAGGTTTGACTATCTTATGGACCCTCCTCTCCAGGACCCCGAATAGACCTTCCCATTGAGGCTGAAGAGTATTATCCCCTGGTAGTTGGAGCACACCCTCTGCTCCCCCATTTTGAACAGGGGAACTACGACCTCGGTCTGTCAGTCCAGAGGCACTGCATCCGATATCCACATGATGTTGCAGAGATATGTCAACCATGACAGGCCTACAACATCCAGAACCTTGAGGAAGTCCAGGCGAATTTCATCCACCGTAGAGATTTTTGACTACCCCTGAGATCTGACTACTGGCAAACTCTGTTTCTTCAATGGAAGACATACTGGGGAGATTGAGGAGGTCTTCAAAGTACTCCAATGAGCCAAAATATCCAGTGTCGAGGTCAGCTGCACCCTGCCCCCACTGAGCAGTCGACAGTGTACCGCTTTCCACCCCTGAGCTGCCAGATGTTGGTTCAGACCCTCCTCGAAGCCATTCGAAAGTCATTCTCCATGGCCTCACTGAAAAAAAAAAATTATTATTATATTTATATATTAAGTGCTGTTGCCTCACAGCAAGAAGGTCGCAGGTTCAAGACCTCCTTGGGTCCTGGGTCTGGGACCTTTCTGTGTGGAGTTTGCATGCTCTCCCCGTGTCTGCGTGGGTTTTCACCGGGTACTCCAGCTTCCTCCCACAGTCCAAAAACATGCTGAGGTTAATTGGCGATTCTAAATTGCCCGTAGGTGTGAATGTGTGAGTGAATGGTGTGTGTGCCCCATCATTGGCTGGCGACCATCTGGGGTGTATCCCTGCCTCTTGCCGTAATGCGCTGGGATAGGCTCCAGCAGACCATGTGACCCTAATGAGGAATAAGCGGGTATAGAAGATGATGAGATTATATTTATATATTATATTTATTTATATTTTACATTTCCTGAGCACTGAAAACTGATGTGAATACAAAAAGCACCAACGCTGTTGAAACTGTTGTTTCATTCCATAGTGCAAACTAAAAACTTAAATTACCTAGAGTTAAAATTAAAAAATAATGTCAGGTCCCTTGTTAATCACTTTTCCAGATATTCTTTGCCTGATGTTACTGAACATCACTCATTTCCATTATCCAGTTTTGATGATTTTTTGAAACCTGAGATGTGGCAAATTTCCAATAAAGTGATGACACATGTTTAATGTACTAAAGAACCTGGAACTTCCTTTCTTTCTTTATATTTATGTGCTGTGCATATTATTGATATGCACAGCACTTTATATAATTATTATCAAAGTATAACTTGTAAAATTTAGAATAAATTACTATAAAACATTATAGCCTAAAGCCTTTTTACCCACCAGTATGAATTGATTCAAGAATCATGTTTAGAGCTTCTTCTGCACCATAGAAGATTCTTGAGCAGTCACTTACGAAAGCTTGTTAAATTATCCAAGTCTGGCTTTTTCTTATTCTGACTGAAAAACTTTGACTAAAATGGCCTAAACAAAATGGCCATTGTCCTATAGGGCATGAAGAGTATGATCCTTTCAACTCAGGATCAAGGTGATTTTACCAGATGTGGCAGCGTCATGGAGAAATGATTTAGGCCAAAAACTCACATTCATCAAAACATGGTAAATTGGTAAATTATTTGGGGATATATTGTTTCAATAGGGTGAAGATATGAGAAACCAAGTGTCACCAGGGATGCTGAAAAGGATCATAACCCAACACCTGCTGGTTAAAATTAGGATCATTAACTGATACTATTGTTGTCTATTAGAGCATAATTATTATTATTATTTATTACATAAATGTTACTTGTTGTATTTACATTATAATGATTACAATTGTGTGCAAAACAAGATAAACAATTGATATATTGTAATTATATTATTTGTTTGCTATTTATAAACAGTCAACACAAAGAAATGCAGATTTATATTACTTATTTGTATTATTTCATTTTATTCATTATCAGTGTGATCTTTACTTCTCTGAGTGATAAGAATAGAACAACAACTGTAAATAATGAAATTAATGGTAATTGAAATTTATTAAGCTGCTTTGTGCTTAATGAACCATATTCACAGCAGTTTGGATGAATGAAACATTTTATTGAAATGTTTTTGATGACTGAATCAGTTATATGATGGTTTGAAATACATTATGCACTTCAAGTTTTTTTATAGTTCAGAAACTGAACCTGCTAATTAGAGGAACTGTGATATGACATGTAAAAGGCTGTTGGACATTGATTTTAAAATGATGAGCACTCATACAGTAATGTGTGTGTGTGTGTGTGTGTGCGTGTGTGTGTTTCTGCATCAGGTCTGATCAGATCCAGGGTTCGAGGGGCCGACGCTGCTAGAGCAGAAGTTCTCACCTTCCTGGACAGTCACTGTGAGGTCAACAAGGATTGGCTGCCCCCCCTCCTGCAGAGGATCAAACAGGTGTGTGTGTGATGATTCTAATAGTTGAGAGTTAAGCCATTCTCGCTTTTATTCTTGGCTTTTATAGGCTAATTCTTTTAGAGGCTAATTATTATTTGATTAATGTTTGTAGATTAACATTTAATTTGCCTGATCACGTCAACTGGTCTGATTGAAGGAATAAGAAGGGACATCTCCCCCTAAAAGAAAACCTAAAATAATGTCCCAGTAACATATTAATGCTTAACTGATACAACAACAGTCATTATTGTGGAATTTACTTGTTCATGATTTATCACTAATTTATAAGGTATAGTGATAAATCATTAACATGCATTTAATAGTTTATTAATGGTTAATAGTTCTATTAACTAGTTGTAACACTGATGACATTTTTAATCACACAATGCAGTAGTTTCAGTTTGAAGAGTTTTTCTGTCAGATCTTATGTTTATTTGTATAATTAATAGACAATGTCACCTCCTCCTCCTCTCATCTCTGCTTTCCTCACCTCATCTCTCTCCTTCCAACTCATTATTCATTCTCATCTCATTCTCTTCATCCCTTTTGTTCTACTTTTATTTATATCTCACACCATCACTTTTCTCTCCTCTTCTGTTTGCTTTTGCCCTTTCACCTTGCTCCATCTCCTCTTCTTTTCCTTATTATTTCCCTTGTCTAACCTTTTCTACAGTCTCTGTTTCCCTTCTCCCTCCACTAACACCTCTTCTCTCTGTCCTTTTAGCTCTTCTAAACACATTTACTGAACCACTTCTCACCTGAACCGCTTCTCCTTCATCACTTTGTCGGCCTCCTCTTCAATTAATCTGTTCATTATAGAATCGATTAAGCGATTAGTTGTTTGGTTCATAAAACGGTGTAAAATGTTGATCAGTGTTTCCCAAAGCTGAAAATTCAACTGAAAACTTATTTTTTTGTCCAGACCAACAGTCCACAACCAGCAGATCATCCGTTTACTATGCTAGAAGACTAAAGAAACCAGAAAATAATCACATTTGAGAAGCAGAGTATTTGGCCATTTTCTTCTTAAAAATAACTCTAATTCCTTGTCAAAATAGTTGCAGATTAAATGATTAATTGACTAATTGTTGCTACTCCCCACTTTCCTCTTTCCTCTCATCACCTACATCCCCCTTTCTGTTCTCTGCTCTTCTCTTGTCCTCCTCGTCTTCACTCCCTCCCTCTTTCATAATCTCTCCCCTTTACTCAGATTCATCAAGGCAACAGTTGTTTTTGCTGATAAAAACGTTTGATTAATAATTAAAGAATTGTGTGTGTGTGTGTGTGCATGAGAGGGAGAGAGAGAGAGAGAAAGGAAGAGAGAGAGCTATCCATCAATGTCCATGCAGTCACTTTATAGTCATAAATGTATGAGCTATTGATCCAGGTACACACACACAGTTAAAGTTGTGTAATAGTGCGTGTGGTTCCATCTCAGCTTCTGTTCCACTTGCTTTCACAGACGCGATGCGTTTTCTCACTCAGTCCAACATATTTCTGTCCATATTCTGAGCCGTGTTTGTGTCCAGCATCACAGCAGCAGAAACTTGTTGGTAAAGAAACTGAACATTCTTGACAGTTCTCACGAGGCGCATGACTTTGGGTCACAATGCTGTTTACTACAAGAGCTTTCATGACCATAAAGTCATCAAGTGTGGAGCATTGGCTCAGATACGACAACATGACCAAGTCTCACAGTCACGGTGAATCTGAAAGTTGGTCAAAGTGTCTAATTGTGAATTGATAGATACACACAGATTAAAACATTTAAACACTAATGGAGACAGAATGCACCAACAAACACATTATTTTAGAGAGAATACATCAAGCTGAATAGAGCAGGTCACAGCAGATAGAAGTCTATAGCATAATAATAATAACAATATATTGCATACTGATTACCAACAATCAGTGAAGACTAACGATACAGATGCACTACATCCATGGTTCCAAAACTTTCCAGCAATTGTTGTGGTGTGCTTTGAGAGATGGGAGCATCTGTGTTTGCATAAAGTTAAGAGTGAGGCTAATTTATATAAATCAAGGCCGTCCAGCACAACCGGCCAGATTCTGGCCACAAATTTTAAAATGAACCATTCTTTATCTAAATTAAAGACAGTTATAGAGACAATTAAAGAGACATTGCAGTGAAACATTTTCATAATATAACAAAATCAGTGAAATCCACAAGCAGCCCAACGAGTGAAAGCTCAGGTGAATCCAGAAAGTGTTTGCCGCAAGCAGCCAAAGTCTGAGAAGTGATATGATGATGTGGACCAGTTCCAACAAAAAAGCACAGTAAATAGTTAATTATGTGTAGTAATGTCAATTTATATGTTTCCTATTTTAACATTGACACAGTAGAATTATTTATTTTAAAATTAAACAGGATTATTGTGGTTAGAACAGGAAGCTTCCATTAAATACAACTCTGAATTAAAAAAAGTAGAAACATGCTGTGAAAATTGTGCTTTTCTTTAATTGGAAAAAAACAACACAGCAAAAGACTGAAGCCAATGTTTAATTTGAAAAGATTCCAGATGTTAAAAGTCTGCACCGGACGAATCTGTATTGTATAATAATCTATTGTGATCATCCTCTGTAATATTAGTAGTAATGCAGTTACTAATGCAGTAATGCATTGTGGTTGTTGGGGTCAGTTTCCTCTCAGCTCGATTATCAAAGCTCTCATGTTTAAATCAGGTAGATAAAAAAAGATGAAATTGCTCAAAGTAAGCAGCAGCTCTTGAGTGATTTGAAAATAACATTGAGCCAATTATAGCAGTGAAATCTGGGCTGTTTTGCATTGAGAGCTGCAGCGATTATAGCCGCCGCTCTTTGTAACATGGCTGTAGCCACGTCCCCTTCCTGTGACCCTGCAGCTAATGGTCCAGAACCACTCCACCTGCTCCGTAATATCACCGCTGAAGACGCATCCAGCCACATCTGACCAAACTAATAGAGGGACACTCCATGATTTAACAGGGAGTCTGAACCTAGCACCGTGTGTGTGTGTGTGTGTGTGTGTGTGTGTGTGTGTGTGTGTGTGTGTGTGTGTGTGTGTGTGTGTGTGTGTGTGCGTGTGTGTGCGTGTGTGTGCGTGTGCGTGCGTGCGTGCGTGTGTGTTGTACTTTTATCCTTGTAAAGAGTAAATGGTGCCATCAAGGTAGAAATATGAGAGGTGCACAATGTGCACATTTTGCCAGTTGCCATTTTTACAAGGTTTCAGGGCTCAGTTTGGGTTTTAGAAGGAAAAACGAAACCAAATCCATGACCAGACATAATCCAGATTTATAGACGATGAAACAGGAGTCAATGACATACCACACTAATAAATTCTACTACAATATATACTACATACTACAAAAATATAATTTAACCTGCAGAGCATCTGTCTGTAAACACTGAAATCTGCACTTAACACATCATCCTCAACCAATGCAGTGTCTCCTGTGTACTCTATACATACTGCATACTACGATAGTATATGCTGCATACGGCCTCCTACCACAGCATGTCCAGTAATTTCCTACAGCTAAATGAACTGGCTTATGGTTCTGTGTTGAATCAATGCTATATCTGTACTATACCATAACTACACCATACCTCGCATGTACTACACGATACCTACACTCTTACTCTGTACTACAATGTATCTACACAGTACCTACTCTATATGTACACCATACCTACATCGTTACTATGTACCTTTACTGTATGTACACCATTTTTCTGTACCTACACTGTACCTACTCCGTTACTCCGCACCTATACCATACTTAAAGCTGTGCAATTATTAAGTTTTGATCACAATTTCGATTTAAGTGTCAAACAATTTCCAAACTGATATAATTTAATAAATGATCGGAAATCTTCTTTTATATGGAACACGTTGGATTTGAAGAATCCAACAAGAGGGCACCACAGTGGCATAGTCGTCACAGGTTCAAGACCTTGGTCTGGGACCTTTCTGTGTGGAGTTGTCTGTGTGGGTTCTCTCAGGGTTCTCCGGATTCCTCGCACATGCTGAGGTTAATTGGAGACTATACATTGCCCATAGATGTGACTGTGTGAGTGAATGGTGTGTGTGCCTCATGATAGGCTGGCGACCGTCTGGGGTGCATCCTTGCTTCTCGCCTATAATGCACTGGGATTGGCTCCAGCAGACCCCAGTGACCCTAATGAGGAATAAGCGAGTATAAAAAATTAATGAATTTATTCATTCAACGAGGAGCAGAAGCAACATAATGTGCAAGATTTGCTATATTTACAACACACCAACTCCATTACATCTATACCGTACCTACACTATTACTCCGTACCTACACTGTTACTATGTTCTAGGCAAGGGAAGGCAATTTTATTTGTATAGCATATTTCAACAACAGTCATTCAAAGTGCTTTACATAAAACATTTTTAACTTAAAAACAGTGGATTAAAAGGGAAAAAAGGAAAAAAATTTAAAGTAAAAATGAGACCAATCAGAAATCAAAAAAACGTAATAAACTTAAATAAGATTAAAAATCCGAAAATTGAAATTAAAAACAAAAACCAGAACATAGTTACAGTGCTGTGAAAAATAGAAATGATACCAGCAATACGCAGCACTTCAGCTCTGACTGAAAAACAGTGAAAGTTGCAGCAAACCTGCAGTTCTCTGGGAATTTGCTTGCTTAATCCTTGATATATCCTTCAGGTGTTTGTATTTGAGGGAGATATTTCTCAATATGGCAATTCCACCCTTTTTCAGTTCAGTTTTATGAGTTTCTCTCACAAAACTGAAGTTTGGAGGAGCTGGTTCAATGAGGCAGGCTAAACTGTTATGTTGTTCTAACTATGTTTTAATTGAAAACTTGACATGTTTTCACTGCTAAAGATCTAACATGTAGCAAACACCAAGTTCAGTGTTTCACAGTTTTCCTCGGCTGGCTGTGAAAGACAGGGAGAAACTTGTATGTTGTAAGGTAGATATGGTACATTTAATAAATTGTCAGTGTATTTCTCATCAGATTAACTAATCTTCTCTTATTTGTCAACATATAGACATTGAGAAAGTTTCCTGAAGTCCATAGGGCCCTGAATTTTTGTGGATGAGATTACAGTGCATGCGGAAAGTATTCACAGTGCTTCACTTTTTCCACATTTTATTATGTTACAGACATATTCTAAAACAGATTCAATTCATGTTTTCCTCAAAATTCTACAAACAACACCCCATAATGACAATGTCAAAAAGTGTTTTTTTTTTCAGATTTTTGCAAATTTATTAAAAATAAATAAACTAAGAAACCACATGTACATTAGTATACACAGCCTTTGTTCAATACTTGTTGATGCACTTATGGCAGCAATTACAGCCTCGAGTCTTTTTGAAATGCCACCAGCTTGGCATACCTATCTTTTGGTCAGTTTTGTCCTCTTTTGTGCAGAGTTGTCTGAGGCCACTCCTTTGATATCTTGGCTGTGTGCTTAGGGTTGTTGTCCTGCTGAAAGATGAACCGTCACCAGGTCTGAGGTCAAGAGCGCTCTGGAGCAGGTTTTCATCCAGGATGTGTCTGTACATTGCTGCATTCATCTTTCCCTCTATCCTGATTAGTCTCCCAGTTCCTGCCGCTAAAAACATCCCCACAGCATGATGCTGCCACCACCATGCTTCACTGTAGGGATGGTATTGACCCAGTGATGAACGGTGCCTGGTTTACTCCAAATATGAAACCTAGTATTCACACCAAAGAGTTCAATCTTTGTCTCTTCAGATCAGAGAATTTTGTTACTCAAGGTCTGAGAGTCCTCCAGGTGCCTTTTGGCAAACTCCATATGCCTTTTACTAAGGAGTGGCTTCTGTCTGGCCACTCTACCATACAGGCCTGATTGGTGGATTGCTGAGGAGATGGTTGTCCTTCTGGAAGGTTCTCCTCTCTCCACAGAGGAACACTGGAGCTCTGACAGAGTGACCATCAGGTTCTTAGTCACCTCCCTGTATAAGGCCCTTGTCCCCCGATCGCTCAGTTTAGATGGCCGGCCAGCTCTAGAAAGAGTACTGGTGGTTCCGAACTTTTATGGATGATGGAGACCACTGTGCCCAGATTGGTGTCTCGAGACAATCCTGTCTCAGAGTTCTACAGACAATTATTTGGCTTCATTCTTTGTGCTCTGACATGCACTGTCAACTGTGGGACCTTATATAGACATGTGTGTGCCTTTCCAAATCATGTCCAATCAACTGAATTTACCACAGGTGGACTCCAATTAATCTGTAGAAAGATCTCAAGGATGATCAGTGGAAACAGGATTCATCTGAGCTCAATTTTGAGCTTCATGGCAATACTTATGTACATGTGATTTCTTAGTTTTTTTATTTTTAATAAATTTGCAAAAACCTAAAAAAAAAACCTTTTGTCATTATTGTCATTATGGGATGTAGGGTGTAGAATTTTGAGGAAAAAAATGAACTGAATACATTTTGGAATAAGGCATAACAAAATGTGAATAAAGTGGAGCGCTGTGAATACTTTCCGGATGCACTGTAATACCATTATCTATATCAGTATAGATATCAATATTTTCCGTACCTGGCATGTATCAGTCACATTCAGAGATGACATGTTTCAGAGAAGGTGGGGTGGCTCTTTGACTTTTTGTTGATGGTTCTTTTCTACGTGCTGGAATAGGAGAGGATGGCCAATACAGGGTGATAAGGGTAGAAAATATGGATTTGTGACACGGTGTAATTGTCCGATCTGATACTTGCTCCTCCTCATCAGAGATGTTGTGCCTGGGTGGAGCAGCGAGGCCCTGACCATGACCAGACATGTCCCTGGAAGGTTGATCAGGATGTTGTTGGTGGAAATCAGCAATAAACTTGGGGAAATAAACTTGGTCCCAGTCGATCAAATATTGGCGACCATGACCGCGATGATGAGAGCGCAGCAGGCGCCGAACAGAGTAGGCCGGGACCTCCATCAATGACTTGGGGAGGTGGAGGAAGTGAAGCTGCAGGCACAAGGGGACTCTCCTTGACTGGCTTCACTTCTGGACACGTGGAAGGTAGGGTGGATCCGCATTGACTGTGGGAGTCTCAGTCTTACTGACCTAGGGTTGATAATCTTCTGGATGGAAAATGGGCCGATGAATTTGGGAGCCAATATCTTGGATTCCACCCTGAGTGGAATGTCCTGAGTGGAAAGCCATATCATTTGACCCACTTGGTACGTAGGAGCCTGGGTGCGCTGTCAATTAGCTGAGACAGAGTTACGATCTGCAGAGCGGAGGAGGGGGGTCCGTGCTTGGATCCAGGAGCGGCAACAGCACCGGATGAAGGCTTGCACTGAGGGACAGGAGACCTCCTTCTCTAGTGTAGGAAAAAGGGGAGGCTGGAATCCATAGGTGCACTGGAATGGAGACATACCTGTGGCAGAGCTGGTCAGGGTGTTGTGGGCATATTCCACCCAGGGGAGTTGCTTGGCCCAGGACCTGGATTTCTGAGAAACCATGCAGCGGAGGGATGTCTCTGTCTCCTGTTTCATACGCTCAGTCTGACCATTAGACTGAGAATGAAACCCGGAGGACAGACTGACGGTAGCCCCAAGCAGAGTGTAGAATTCCTTCCAGAAAACTGAAGTGAAGTGGGAACCCCGATCAGACACCACATCTACTGGGAGACCATGGAGCTGGAAAACATGGAGAAGGACCAGTTCAGCTGTTTCCTTAGCTGAGGGAAGCTTGGGTAAGGGCACAAAATAGGCGAGCTTGCTAAACCGGTCCATAACAGTCAGGGTGATTGTATTGCCCTTGGAAGGTGGAAGACCAGTAACAAAGTCTAGAGAGATGTGGGACCAAGGGCGATGAGGAACAGGTAGGGGCTGCAGCCAGGCAAGATGACTTGTGTTGATTGCAAACTGGACAGGCAATTACAAACCCCCAGATGTCCTCGTCAAGGGTGGCCCACCAAAAATGTCGCTTAATCACCCATCGTCCTTGGTTCTCTGGATTCCCAGGTGTCAAAAGAGCTTGGAGGAGTGAGCCCACTGGAGGATGTCAGACCGCAGAGCCGGGGAAAGAAACAGGCGATCACAGGGAACGTTGCTGGGACCAGGATGATCCTCCATAGTGGACCTCACCCTCTCCTCAATCTCCCAGGTGAAGGTGATGACTGTGCAAGGGGCAGAAAGGATGGGTACATGTCCAGGGATAGCATCCTCTTTCTCCTGGAACTGGCGAGACAAGGCGTCAGGTTTAATGCTGCGAGTTCCTGGTCTGTAGGAGAGGGAAAAATTGAAGCGGGTGAAAAAGAGTGACCACCGGGCTTGTCGGGAGTTGAGTCTCTTGGCTGCAGGAATGTACTCCAGATTCTTCTGGTCAGTCCATACCAAGAAAGGAATCTTGGTTCCCTCCAGCGAGTGACGCCATTCCTCCAGGGCCAACTCGACAGAGAGTAACTCTCGATTTCCAATGCCATAGTTTTGTTCAGCAGCTGAGAGTTGACGTGAGAAGAAGGGGTGAAGTTTCTGATTGACTAGATATTCATAGTGTCCTGTGGGAGTGTTAAAGGCAGTCTTCCACTCATCACCCTCTCAAATCCTCACCAGGTGATAGGCGTTGCAAAGGTCAAGCTCAGTGTAGATGGTGGCCCCCTGAAGAAGCTCAAAGGTGGAAGAGATAAAAGGAAGGGGGTAGCGGTTCTTAATCACGATGTCATTTAAACCCTGGTAGTCAATACAGGGTTTCAGAGTCTTGTCGAACGTTGGGACAGTACAGCTCCAACCCCCACGTCAGACGCGTCGACCTCAACAACAAACTGCTGGTCAGGGTCAGGCACCTGGAGGATGGGAACTGATGTGAACCAGATCTTAAGGGTCCGGAAGGCCTCATCTGCAGCCGGGGTCCACCTGAAGGGCACTTTGGAGGATGTGAGACAGGTAAGAGGGACTGCGATGGAGCTGTAGTTGCGGACGAAGCAACGATAGAAGTTGGTGAAGCCCAAAAACCTCGGTACCTGCTTGCGGGTGTCCGGGATAAGCCAGGACAAGACTGCTGAATCCTTGGTGGGATCCATTTGAATACTGTCCTGTGCCAGGACGTACCCTAGGAAGGAGACAGAGGAAGCATTAAACTTGCATTTCTCAGCCTTGACGAAGAGAGAGTTTTCCAGAAGTTGCTGCAGGACGGAATGCACATGGTGAACATGTTCCTCACGGGACTTGGAGATAGATAAGGATCCAGGTAGATCCAGGTAGACAAACACATAGCGGTTCAGCATGTCTCTGAGCATGTTGTTCACCAAGGCCTGGAACACTGCTGGGGCATTGGTAAGCCTGAAGGGCATGACTAGATATTCATAGTGTCCTGTGGGAGTGTTAAAGGCAGTCATCCACTCATCACCCGCTCAAATCCTCACCAGGTGATAGGCGTTGCAAAGGTCAAGCTCAGTGTAGATGGTGGCCCCCTGAAGAAGCTCAAAGGTGGAACAGATAAAAGGAAGGGGGTAGCGGTTCTTAATCATGATGTCATTTAAACCCTGGTAGTCAATACAGAGTTTCAGAGTCTTGTCTTTCTTGGCAACAAAGAAGAACCTTGCCCCTGCAGGTGACGAAGAAGGATGGATGATGCCAGCAGCCAACGAGTCATTGATGTAGGCCTCCATGGCCTCCCTCTCAGGGGCAGACAAGGAATACAGCTGTCCTTTGGGGGGTGACATGCCAGGTTGCAAGTCAATGGCACAGTCATAGGGCCGGTGAGGGGGCAGGGAAGTAGCCTTGGCCTTGCTGAACACCTCCTTGAAGTCATGGTAATCGGGCGGGACCCCTTCCAGACCTGGTACGATGCTGGTAGGAGATGAATGCTGTGGTGAGGTGGCTCACTTCAGACAGACCTGGTGGCATGATAAGCTCCACCCTAGGATGACTCCTGTTGTCCAATCGATGTGAAGATCGATGTGACTGCAGGATGTAAAACTGGATGGTCTCATGGTGATTGCCAGATAATCGGACATGGACGGGGTGGTCTGATGCGTCACTTTCCCTAGAAGATGACCGTCAAGGGCACTGGTGGAACAGGACCAGGCAACCGGACATGCTCTATCCCCAATTGGTGAGCAAGTCCTTCATCCATTATGTTTACATCTGCCCCAAGTCAATGAAAATGGCCAGGGTGTGAGAATCTCCAGGCAGGAGGAGCTTGGCTTGGAACAGGGGTTATTGACCCTGGGAGGTCACCAGTAACTCCCCATCTACTGGTTGCAGTGGTTCCAGCTCTCCCTGCTGTGGGCCCGTAGTAGTGGTGAACCTGGGGTTGTGGAGGCTCCCTGCGGTCGGAGTGGTTGCGGGGGTCTTGATGTTCTCTGTCATCTCTACCACCTCCGAGCCTGGATGCGTAGGTCTATCCTAGTAACCAGCTCAATTACTCCATCCAGGGAGGAAGGGATTTTGTGTGAGACCAATACATCCTCATTCTGCATTCACGGAGAGCTGCAGCATTCCAGTCACTCTGAATAGTCCGCCACTGTCTGAAAGGAACCGCAGGCACGAGTGTGACTGTCCCACTCAGCAGTCCCCCAAAGTCAAGCTCTCCCTGTCAGATGGTTAATGGTAAAGGCCAACTTGGCTTCTTCTGAGGAAAATGTGTGTGTCTGGGGGGGCAAACAAAATGGAACAATTTGTCAGGAATGGCTCTCAGCTCTCAGGATCCCCATCATAGTGTTCGGGAGTTCCTTTCGGGATGTTGTGGACAGAGGCGGATTTGTTCCACAGGCCCCAGCCTTGGGGCCCCAGCCAAGGGGTACTCCACAGAAATGACAGTGACCCCCTACCACCCTTTTTGCACTCAATGAACCATTTGCAATGACACCACACCGCTGTAGGAAAGCTCCCTTGTGGGGGCCCCATCTCAATGTGCATTGCCTCACCAACACACAGCACACCAAGTTTGCCAAGTCCCGATGTCCTGCGAAAATAAAACCTGACTAGAACACACACACCAGTAAGGTGAGCAAAGTGACAGAGTAAAAAGTAAAAAACGAGTTCATGTTGAAAGTAATTAAAATACAGACAATTAAATGGCAAAATGAAAAAAAAGCTATCCCTCTGGAGCCTAGAAGAGAAACAAGAAGAAAGAGGAAGAGGAAAAAAGAAGACAGTGGTAAGAAAGCACATACATAGACTACCATTTACTTTACTCTCCTCCAGGACCAGGATACTCCTCATGTTCCTGCCTGAGGTGACAGCAGCTCTTTTCCAGCAGAACATCATAGCTTTAGTTTTGAAACATCTTGTCCTTTGCAGGGGCTGTGTATGTCTGACGGACATGATAAAACATGTCCTCGAACTATTGGTAGTGGTCCACTAATAAAGACCTTCAGATTCAGTGATTTAACTCTGTTCAGCAGATCAATAAAGTCATGTTTCAATACCTCAGATTTTTGCTTGACAATGTCAAGGGGCTCCTGTGTGTATGACCACTCAGTTTCATCCAGAGTCTGATTTGGTCATCGGAAGAGTGGTTTCATTCCCATTTTGTCCACTTACCTCCAAATTCACTTTGAACTGCTGAACCTCCATTTCCCATACTGCTATCGTCGGTAATCGTCGGCTATCGGTAATGGGAGGCATCTTGCTGTTAATTAGCTATGGTTAGCAGAGCCCAGTCATAGGCTGCTGATAGGTCACACTCAATGCGGAAACCGTAACAATGTCAAAGAGTAGAAGCTGTATCAACAAAAACCAATAGTCCTGATAATTAATAGGTATCCCGGAGCATTTACTGTTATCTCCCACAGAGAAAAATAGAAATAGAAATGTAAAGATGCAGCAGAGGCAGGGGGACTGTAGGAAGGCAGGAAGCTAGTTCAGGAAGCTACTACACCACACATACACATTACTCTGTCCTATACCATACCTACACTGTACCTACACCGTACATACACTGTTACTCCATACCTACACTGTCCCTCCACTATTACTCTGTACCTACACTGTACCTACACTTTACCCACTCTGTTACACAGTACCTGTTACATTATTCTGTTACTCCATACCTACACCGTACCTACTCCATTACTCTGTACATACATACACCTTACCTGCGCCGAAACTACACTGTTACTCCGTACCTACTCAATACCTATTCCATTATTTTGTACACCATATCCACACTGTTACTCCATTCCTACACTGTACCCTGACTTCACCTCTCATAAGTACACATCATGGCAACATAAACTATATATACACAGGTAAATGTAAACCATCACAATAGCTGTGATTGGTCCATCTATGCTATATTTAAATATATATTTATTTAAATAAACATTTACAAAAATAAATAATGGCTTTTCAGTGTTTCTTACTTCTTTCTTACAGTAGGACATTAATGGCAGTAAAGTGAATAAAACAGATAGAATGGAAGTGAACAGAGACAGAGGTCAGACTCACCTCACAGAATGTTCTGTGTGCATTATTAGTGCTGAATGACTGAAATTCCTTTAAACGTGCTGCATTACAATGACCTTGGACTATACCGTGTCTTTCACTCACTCACACAAAGACACACACACACACACACACACACACACACACACACACACACACACACTGGACTGAAAATCTCTTATATTGCAATGCAAAGAAACACATTGAGCGTCTTGGTTGTTTTTTTTTTATTTCTCTTTCCAGCATCTGACACGTAGAGCAGGTGAGGAAAGGTGACAATTCTCTTTTATTCTCTGTTTTATTTGCTTCAGTAGCCAACATGAATTTGTGTGTGTCTTTGTGTGTGGTTTCCCAGGATCCAACCCGTGTGGTCAGCCCTGTCATTGACATCATCAACATGGACACGTTTGCCTACGTGGCAGCATCGGCTGATCTCCGTGGAGGTATAAAAAACACTTTCTTACATCTGCGCTCCATGAAATAAAAAATGTCTCCGAGGTGTCTTTGGGGACATCACCCCAGAGAGTTCATAATGTGTTCAGGAACCTGCTCTCAGCGTGCTTTCATACCTGTAAAATCTGAATTTCCTGCGATGACTCTGAAGGTTTTTATAGGCATAATGTTGGATAATTTTTCCCTCAAATCCAATCTTATCTCAGGTGGATATTAAAGATATTTTTCAAAATCATTACCACCGAGCTAGAGAACAGCTTCATTATTTTAATATTCTTCTTTAGAGTTTTCTGTTGCCTCCTGCATTATTTAATGATGCTATAGTGTGCTATAGATATCAGTTATTTCAGCTCCATTATAGTTCAGTTTAGTTTATTAAGTAAAAATACATAACCTGCATTTATAAAAGGTCAAGGATAAACACTAGAAAGTCATGGACTTTTTTGTGCTTTCCTTGATGTCAAGTGATAATTTGTGACACTCCTGTGGTCCTACAAATAGAACACTACTTCACGGCTGAAATGTACTTTAGGAAGCCTGAAACCAGGAAAGTCACTAATTGTAGTGAAATTAGAGAACAGAGGATGTGTGGATGAATCAGCAAAAGTCCTGAGCATAACAGATCAGTAAAGAACAGAGGATCTGAGGAGGGTTTTCCCTCTTATCTCGACACTATTCTGCAGCTACTGATGAGCTGAAGTCTGATAATGCATCAGAACAATACAGCGTCCGTGTCCTCCACTTGTTTCCCTCCATCATCCCTTGCTTTTCCCAAAGCCTATATCGTCCTGCTCACTTTCCATTAGCCTGTCTCATTCCAATCTTCTTCTGTTAGTAACAGCGATCCGCTAATCAATGCCGATAATAGCCCTGTCCACAGCCTTTACTCTGTCACACACACACACACACCCACACACACACGCGCACACACACACACACACACACAGAGGAATCAATGCCGATAGTTGGACTTACAACAGATATTTTAATTATAGATGTAGCTGTCTCTCATAACATAAAAAAGATGGTTGTAAGATGGACCCTCATTGATTCACACACACACACACACTTACATTCAGGTTGAGGCAAACACTCATGTTGATGTGTACAGATAAACACACAGGGGATTTAAATGCTGGGGCAGCAACTCCTTTGTCAGCAAACACACACCTATGCACACGTACAGTAACACAATATATTACAAATTACTACAATATATACTTCATACTACCACACTATATACTACAATATATATTACATAGGGCGATATCAGGTTAAATGGGCCATTTAAGTGATTTCATTAGTTTATGGTTTCTATGATGAGTGGGACAATACTTCAAATCTGAACTACACCAGAAATGTGCATGGTAACTAGTCTGGCAAGCCAAATCTAAATAAACTAAAGGATGATAAATCTATTTAAAAAAAAACAAACATGCACATAAAAAATATGCAAGATATCTGTTTTGATGGCCTCCAATAGAAATCATGCTGGTAGTTTGATATATTAACCTTTTTTTTTTTTGGAAAAGTGATGTTTATCTTGGTGACCCAATGTACCTTTACATAAGTTAAAATGGGCCACATGGTTTCAACCAAAACTAGTTATCAGTTAACTAATTTATCCGATTCTCATGAATACCCCATTCTGTTTGAAGAATGTCTGCCATGTCCCAAAACGTCATCAAACATGTCAGCTAAATCTCACGCTGAAAAGCCTGATCTGTGGCCCATACGTTAACCTAATCAATGCAATTGATTGACCTGCCCACTGCAAATCTCTGGGCTCAATTTGTACTGACTGTGGGTCAATACACTGTAGCTGCAACACAATACTGAGTTAAAGCTGCACAAGACATTTTTTTTTTATTTTACTGTCGGATTATTGACCCGAACTGAAGCTTGTTATAATGCTTTTTTTGTACGAGAAACAACACATTTGTAGTTTAGTTAAAGCTTGCTGTGTTTAACACTGGGTTAAAATAAAAGTACTGACTAATAATATTGACCCAAACTGATTAAAATTTGAACCCAGGGTTTTTTTTTGTCCAATTATATTTCCTGCATTCTTTAATATGCTGTTTTGGGATAATCTATTCAGGGTTTCTTCTTATTTACAGCAGTGGTGTCATTTCAGTTTAAAGCAAGGAACTCACCTTCAGGGTTAGAATAATCTAAAAAGTGAATTGTCAGTTTAAATGCAGCAGTCTGGTGCAATTTGAGAGCAAAATCAAGAAGGTATAGACTATCAAAAATCACTATTAATGCATAATATCATCTACTCACCAAACGCAAATTAATCACATTTCTATCTGTTCTAAATGTACCTTAAAGATATGTTGATATGTTAATACTCTTAACATGTGAGTGGACAAATATGCTTCAGGCAAGTGTCTGTTTATGATCACTGGAACCAGTGTTAATTGAAGAGACTAGACAAAATATATTCATCAATGATGTTTATTTTCATGAAGAAAAAGAGGGACATGACAAGACAAAATCAATGCCCTTAATTGTGATGAAATGAACATGCATCTTTTGTTGAAGAAAAAATATGCGATGAAATCTACTTTATTAAATAAAAACTTAATAAAAATGTCGACACTGAATTTGGTGACTGAGTGAGGAGTGCTTCTCTGGTAAACCGTGCAGCTTGTCAATAGATATTTCACATGTTAACCTGTGTTTCAGTAAATCTGTTACTAAATCTCTTCCCTGAAAGACACTGAAAAATAGAAGATAAAAGCATATAATGAATATCACGAGTGTAGTGATAGTGTGGGAATAGTATGAGTATAAGTGAATATCAGACCAGGCGCCTTGAGCAATGTAGCATTCCTAATCATTCAACACGTGGAGCTACTTCATCAGGTAATAATAACATGCATCTGGAGAAAAGGACTAAAATTAATCTATTGTTTTTAATAAATTCATTTTGATTAACATTACTATCGATCTGCTGTCAAAGACTAAAGAAAGACTATTGACTGAAACTAGACTACAATACTTTGGATTTTCTTTGACTAAATGTGTCTAATCAGGAAAGAGTACAAGTTGACTAAATATAACTAAAACTAATATGGACATTTGACATAAAGACTATAAACCAAACAATCTTCAGTCATATTGACTCATTAATGAGTAATATGAGTCTTACTCACACAACGTACAGCCCAACATGTGAATGTGGTGATACACAACCAGGACTCTGGCCACATCTGGGATGTTTTCCTGCATTAGTGGTGCTAATTAATTTAACTTTAAAAGATTTAATTATAATTAAAAATGTGTCAAGGCATGGTGAGTGTCATATGATGCCTCTGATTTACAGAGCGAGTGAAGACTTGGTAAATATAATGTGTGTATAAACTGTATATGTGTGTCTCAGTTATGTCTTTTTATCTCTCAGGTTTTGATTGGAGTCTTCACTTTAAGTGGGAGCAGCTGTTGCCAGAGCAGAGAGCTCGTCGGACTGACCCGACCCAGCCTATCAAGTAACACACACACACACACACACACACACACACACACACACACAATATAAAGTATGTACACACACAGGCGTACTATGGAGACTGCAGACAGCTACAAAAACAAAAAGGATGTAAAAAAGCGATAAAAGGAGATAGCAACATATAAGGAAAATTATCGCTATTAACATACAAGAGGGACAAGATGGAAAAAGTGTAGTTGAGCTTTTAAATTTCATTTTTTACATTTAAATGTTTATTTAACAGGGACAGTAACTATAGCGAGTCATCCTATGCATCCTATGCACAAATACAATTAGATGCTATTGTTCTCATTCATCAGAACACTCACGCAGGTTTCTGATATTTGATCTTCCACTTCTAAATAGTCAAGTTTTTTTTCCATATTTTCACAATGTGTAATAAATAATTCCAGTAATAAAAAAATTGTGTATTGTGCATTTACCCTGATCGTCACTGTTCATTTTCAAGCTTGAGTTATGACTAAATTATGACTGTGTGTGTGTGTGTGTGTGTGTGTGTGTGTGTGTGTGTGTGTGTGTGTGTGTGTGTGTGTGTGTGTGTGTGTGTGTGTGTGTGTGTGTGTGTGTGTGTGTGTGTGTGTGTGTGTGTGTGTGTGTGTGTGTGTGTGTGTGTGTGTGTGTGTGTGTGTAAAAAGAAGTCATTCTGTGATTTCATATCTTTTATGTCATCAATAAAGTGCCTCTCACCACTAATTAAAACATAGAATTTACATACATAGATACCATTAGTTCAACATAAATAAAACTCACCGGGGTACAAATAGTTTGAAATTCATGCTGGAACTGTATTTGTCATGCGTACAGTGGGAAAAATGGGCGGTGTCAAATCCCCCAAAACTTCCGAAATACATAAAAAACTGTATTTTGGCACAGTTATAATCCTGCAAACAATAGAAAACACTGCAAGTCCTACAATTTGCTGATGCTGATGGCAGCATCAGCAAAGAAGAAAACCACCATCACACATCGTTCACTTTTTTCCTGTCCCTTGGCCCCCACCCATATAGCTGTAAAGCATCTTTAACTACCTATCTACTTATCTTCTACTTATAAAGACTGTCTATATGATTCAATGTATTAATATTAGTTATTATTAATATATCTTCCCCTTCTTCTTAATATTATTAATATTATCACTATTACTGTCATTATTATTCTACGGCTCCTCCTGTCCCTTCTTCCTACTTTTGCCATAGTGTCTTCAGCTCGCTCCGGTTTTCATTGAAAAATGTCAAATATTTTCCATTGGATTGTGCCAACAAATTCTGCCCTCCTCTCGTGATTATCTTTCTTTTCCCTTCCCTAAATATTGATTTGATTCAAAGAAGAACTAAAATTGCTGGTATGTGCCCATCTGTCACTGTCAGCCAATCAGAAACATGTTTACATTTGTCAAATTGCTTTTGATACGCTCGCATTTTGTGCGCATATGGACGCATAGAGATGTATGCGCCATGTCAACAGACAAACAGCAAGATTACTCTGACACAATTACACTGGAACAATTAAGCAATCAAGCTGATTTTGCCTCCTAACAGAATGCCATGCTAGTCCTGATGTTTTATTGGAAAAGTATCCATTGCAGCGCTCTTTGACTCTTTAACTGTTTACAATCCAGAAAAGTTTCTAGAACTTTAATGATATTAGATCCATTATTTACATGTAAGAATATTGCATCAAATCCTAAAGCAATTGGATTAATGCTTGAAAGATAATCAGTTTTATGTCTACAAAATGACTTGGTTAATTGCACCGTGCTGTGATATGTGAAGATTCTCAGTCATCCAAGGCCTAACTCCTAACCCATAACTCCTACCTTCTAACCCCTAACTCCTAACCCTAACCCATAACTCCTACCTTCTAACCCCTAACTCCTAACCCATAACTCCTACATTCTAACCCCTAACTCCTAACCCATAACTCCTACCTTCTAACCCCTAACTCCTAACCCTAACCCATAACTCCTACCTTCTAACCCCTAACTCCTAACCCATAACTCCTACCTTCTAACCCCTAACTCCTAACCCATAACTCCTACCTTCTAACCCCTAACTCCTAACCCTAACCCATAACTCCTACCTTCTAACCCCTAACTCCTAACCCATAACTCCTACCTTTTAACCCATAACTCCTGCCTTCTAACCCCTAACTCCTAACCCATAACTCCTACCTTCTAACCCCTAACTCCTAACCCTAACCCATAACTCCTACCTTCTAACCCCTAACTCCTAACACATAACTCCTACCTTTTCTAACCTGTAACTCCTAACCCTCTAACCTCTAACTTCTAACTTCATATCCTCAACAGACTGCAGAAACTTGAAGATGGTTCAAACCAGACAGAAAAGGCCTCTTGGATGAAATCGTAAATTATATTTAATTATCCACAAGTCCAGATTCCCTCCTTGGTTGTAACAATACCTCAGTAACACCTCAGTGCTAAAATGACAGATTCTTGTGCAACAATCAGGCAACAAGCATGTTGCCCTGTTCCACCTGTTATTGCTGCAGTGCCCCCTGCTGGGTCTTGCTGACACATCCACAAGTTTACACAAAAAAGGGGATCATCTCTGCCTGACAGTGTTTGATTTGGAGAGATGAACAAACAAACAAAGGGAGAGGAGAGAAGACAAACACACACACTAACACACACAAAGTTATAAATAATAAACATTGGCTCTGTTCCTTTTTCATAAGTCAGAGCTGATGGCAGAAACCCAGATTTATTAGCAGCCAACTGGTGAATGTCTGACTTGGTGCATGTTTTTTTTTATAAGGCAGAGTGTTAAACTATCACAGATGGGCAAGTAGTGGTGGTGGTGGTGGTGTGTGTATGCGCGTGTGTGTGTGTGTGTGTGTGAGTGTGAGTGCGTGCTTGTATGGCTATTATTGTGAGAATCAGTTTGAGTTTTGTAAGGACGTTCTGGTGAAGTGAGGACTGGCCAGAGAGTCCTCACTGGGTCTGGGACTTGGTCACCATCTGTCTGGGACCACACACACATTCATACACTATACTTGTGAGGACCCTTAAAGATACTCATAAGAATTACTACACAGAAGTAGCAACCATATCTGTCAAATACATGTAGTAGAGTGGAAGTATTACGTAGAATTGTGTAAATTCACCATGAATTTCATGTAAATGGGATGATGTTTTTCACATTGCAGTTATTTCCTGTTCCCAGCAGGTGGTGCTATGAATTTAAGTCAATCTGGTTGTGCAGATGTTTTCGGGGTCACTGATGAAGCAGGAGAGATTTGGTGCAGATTGGACAATGTTTGCTGAACATTATAGCAACTTGCAAATTGGCGTCATCACCATGGCAACCAGGAATAGCATAGGAAAAAGCTTTTGATAACTTTTCATCTATAATGTCTGAAGATGATTTCGAGCTAATTTAAAGTCAGTTATAAAATCCCTATGGCTATTTTGTTCGAATTTCATTTGTATATGTCAATCTGGGGCAAAGGGCTCAATAGCGCTACAGAGAAATTTAGCTATGATCATTAATGACAAACATATAATATGACATTTTTCACCAAGTGTAACTTGAGTATAATTTATCATAAGTTCTGAGATTGCCCCAACAGTAACATTGACCTTAAACCTTATTGAAGTAATTAACAAACCTAAACCTAAACCAAGTGCTGTTGAAAATGTTCTCGCTGCCTAGGTCTAAAACACAGTCTTCATAAAGAGTAGGAACAAGAACACACACACACACACACATAACCACCTGTTTTGTCTCGTTTCATTTATTTGCCAAGTTATTTCATGCTGTTTAATTTCCTCAGTATGGTTCCATTAACACATACACACAAACAGTCACATGTATGGCCCTCACACACTATCACAAGCACATACACACACATTTAAATTCCTTTAGACACACAAGGATGAATTAAAGTTAAAAAAAAAAAAAGTTTAATGTGCATCCACCCACAATATACTGTATATGAGTGTACATATATAATTATACACAGAAATTTGCAGGTGGGACCAGCACAATAATTAAGAATAAACAGCAGGTATTAGACTATGTGTACTGACCTTCAGAAGATGATTCAGCATGTGTGTTTTATGTGTGTGTGTGTGTGTGTGGCAGCAAACCAATAGGCTCATTTCTATTTAGAGAACACAAAGCATCTAAAGTAGAAGTAGCAGTGTTTATTAGATGAGATTAAATTATAATAAATCCAGGGACAGTTTCTTTTCAGTAAAATAACTTTTCAGTAAAATGACTTTTAACTAAAACCCAGGAGATGTTGTTTGCATTTTTAGTCTAATGTTTTCTTTTTTTTAACTCACAGCCAGTGAGCGGCCTATGAACTGGATGAGACTTAAACCTCTCAAGATCAGGCTTTACTCACACTCCGTTTAGATCGGAATAATTAGGAAGAACATGTGCATAACACAAAGCAAACACAGGCTCTGTTTGTTCTCTTTTTCATTATCTCCCACCGCCAGGACTCCCATCATCGCAGGCGGACTCTTTGTGATCGAGAGGTCCTGGTTCAATCACCTCGGCAAATACGACACAGCCATGGACATCTGGGGCGGGGAGAACTTTGGTGAGTCATCCTGATTCACTGACATTTCAGAAAACAATAAAAAAGAAAACGCAGAACAGAGAAATTCTCTTGTGAGTGTATTTAGGGTTTAGTCTTCACATGATATAAAGATGGACGTGTGTATAAAAAAAAAAAATACTGATTAACTTTATTGATCCCATGAAGGGAAATTGATTTGCAGCTAACAGCTAAAATGTCAGAAAGTACAATTTAATAAACAAGCAAACAGAGGTTGGTGAAGGCCATCAAGATAAATATTAAATAAGGTATTACAGGTTCATTTATTTTAAAATCGATGCATCTTCTCTTTTCCTTAAAATGAAAGAAACTCACCACATTGCAGTGTCAGTCATTTTCTATACACACCTATTCCTCATTAGGGTCACAGGGGTCTGCTGGAGCCAATCCCAGCGCACTTAGGACGAGACACACCACAGACAGCCGCCAGCCTATCATGACGCACACATTCACCATTCACTCATACTTACGGGCAATTTAGAAGACTGAATCTGTTCATGCACAATTTTCTCCATATTTTACTTTAAATTGGCAGTAGGCTATTGGGTCATCTGTTAGTTTCAGAAAATGGGAATTTATTTTTTTTATATAGGTACTACATATCTTCCATGATTGTGGACATGTATTCTTATTAAAACATTGGCATTACTGTCTCCTAAATTAGATATTTTTAAATTAGATATTATAAATCTATATTTAACACATTTGGAAACATTACAAGATTTTTTTATATAACTAAACCATGTCTGCAAAATGTATTTTATATTCGCTAACATCTTCTGCTTGAGGCAAATAATGTCAGATTATAATGATTATGTTTTCAGAGTGTTTGTTAGCAAAAATTTAATTTAACAAGTATTTAGGCATAATAAATTAGTAGCATTTTGGATCATTTTGCTAATTCCATGTTTTTTCTTTTCTTGCTTTTGGTTATTTTAATATATTTTTATGTTGTTTTTGACTCATTACAGTGCTGTATTTTATCATAATGTCTTTTTTATCTGTTTATTCATGTTTATCTCATATTTATTCAAGTTTATCTTATATTTATTAAACCGATAAAATTCATCAAAAATTAAATTTAAATAAAACTTTTAACTATTTTTATGGAACCTAACATTCAATAAATTTAACATTAACAAACAAACCAAATATTTCACTAGTCTGAACATGCACAAAAGATTAAAGATTAAATTAAATTAAGCATATTATTTTCTTTTTAAATTTATTGAGTTAAATTAGCATGTTTTAAGGAAGGGCAGTACATTTTAGACTTAGATTAGAACCAGATAAAAACATGTAACATTTATAAAGGGGCCTGAATATTTTTTTTGTGTAGTCAACATCTTAACCATAAATCACAGACCTAATCAATAACTAACCACAGCAAACACCTACAGTGCAGAATCTGGTGTCAAAGTTTAAAGCTTTGTCAGCCACAAACTGCTCCTGAACCTCCTTCATCATGTGCAGGGTAAAAAATAACCTTCAACAAGGGTATTTGACAAAGTAATTAACTGCACGAAAGGATTGGCTTTTTTTTTTTTAGAAGAAAGTGCAGGATTGGTCAGGAACAGCTGGGAAAATCACAAAAAGGGAAGAAAAGACAGAGCCGGTGAAATAATGACAGAAATACAAAGGTTCTTTAATATCAGGCTGATGAAGGTGAACTTCACTGTCGGGAGAGAAAAGAAATCTTTAGAGTCTGACATTGATCCAGCAGCAACATCTGGCTCCTGCTGCTGCCTGCATCATGTGACCTGCGTGCATGTGCGAGTGCACATGCGTGTTTCAGTAATGGAGGGTTGGAGCCGGTTTGCTGATTGCTGTGCTGCTGCTGCTGCTCAAATCAATGAAAGACTGTTAGCCTGCTTTACTCTACCTCTGACACACACACACACACACACACACACACACACACACACACATTTGCTGTCATGTTTCTGTCAGTCTCTGTGTCAGAACCTCGGCCGACTTCTTGTTCTCTTTTGTGCTGCCTGTGTTTCATCTTTACATCCACCTCATCAAACTCAAACCACGCTCTCATTTTCACTTTCTCTTTCTCTGTCTCTCTCTCTTCGTCTCTCTCTTTCTCTCCCTGTCTTGCTTTATCCCTTTCTCCCTTTCATTTTACGTCTTTCTATCCCTCTTTTTCTGTCTGTCTGTCTCTCCCTCTGTCTCATTTTCATTTATATATGTCTCTCTATCCTTTTCTCTCAATCTCATTCTCTCTTTCTGACTTTCTTTCCCACTCGCTGTCACTATGAAGTTTCTTAAGTCCTCAGCAGCTTGTTCTTAGTGGAAACTCATCGTTTTTTCTTTCTAACACACGTACACACACTGTTTAAAGTGAAGCAAGTTGCATTTAAGCAGGTCATACAAACACGCATACAGTGCATGTGGCTTACTGTACACACACACACACAAAACCAAACAAACAAATCTGAGTCCGTCAGCGGGTCATCAAATATTCAGCGGGGTTTGGCCCACTTAAATCTAATGAGGAGACGGAAACAAAAACAGCGAAGCTTCAAATAAACAGGTCGGGTTACACACACACACACATACACACAAATTGAATCTGCTGAAACTATAACTCAAATCTTAAGATTTAACTCTAGAAAGTTGAGTCTCTTTGAATTGGATGAATCTGATAAAGCATTTAGATGCTTCATCATCCTACTCTTTTATCTAACATGCGAACATATTATTTAAATTAAATTATATATGACAAATGAGTACAGAATCATAACTTTTCAGACACTAAAACCAGAGAATGTTTGAGAGACTGAGAATGTTATATTTTTGTCAGTTGCTTTAAATCTCCCATGTTATTCACTTCTCCTTGGTTTTATGTGAAGTACATGCGCGTGTGTGTGTGTGTGTGTGTGTTGCAGAGATTTCCTTCCGCGTGTGGCAGTGTGGCGGCAGCCTGGAGATTCTTCCCTGCAGCAGAGTGGGTCATGTGTTCAGGAAGAAACACCCGTATGTTTTCCCAGAGGGAAATGCCAACACCTACATCAAGTATGTCTCTCACTCGCCTCACAGTCATATACAGATAAAACATCCTGATATGAATCATTCTCTCTTTTTGACCTGATGAAGATCAAAGTAGCATCTAATACACTGTAAATCTTTGCTGTGAAACCTGCAGTTATTTACTGTGTGAAACACAGTAACATTGCTGTAAATGATTATTTCAGTAGATTGCTGTATGTTTTACAATAAATTACAGAAAGTGTTACTGTATTATAATGCAGTTAGTCAGCTTATACTGTAAATACAACTCACAGTATATAAATATGAATACAGAATTACTGTTACTGTAAAAAAAAAAAAAAAGAAAAATATTACAGTAACTTTCTGGATAATTGCCATAAATGCCAGTTAGATACTGTAAATTTGAAGGTAACGGTTTTACTTGTAGTATTTTTCTGTGCGGGTTTTCCTTTTTTGTGCCTGGACGTTAACTTATATCTTTACACCCAATGACATTTGCACCTTTACTCTTCTGTCAAGTTAAGGCTCAGACATGCAGAAATAAATTAACCAAAAGACTGTTGTTTTTTTTGTTTTTTACACAGAATTTCTAAGAGAAAACTGAATTATTAAATGAGACAGCTTCTGTTTCATTACAGGATTACTGTCCACAAACATATGGGGCTTAATATTTAATTCGACCTAATTGAACACGTTAGTAGAGGAGGATCGATGTAAGGGACATTTTACTGCAAGTTAAGGAACATTTTATTGGTGTAAAAGTGTCTTAGGCCCACAAATAGGAATAAATTCATCCAAAGAGATGAGTCAGATCAGCCTTTTTTTCAGAGATATACCTGTTTTTTTTTCAGAAAACTTGCACACAGCACACTAAAGCCAATAGCTATGCTTTTTCTGTAATAACTATAATAAAAGTTGGTGTGTAACTGTACATTATTACTGTCAAAGAATGCAAACAAACAGGAATCGTGTCTAAAAATTAGATTTCTTGATTAGTAACAACATTTCAGCAGCAAATTACACACATTTTTATTCACATCGCAACATTTAAAGAAGGATTTGTAAAGGAAATAAAAACTGAATGTGTAACATCGGTGCACATCTAAAGTATTTGTGATTCAAATGTATTATGTGATGAGACAGGAAACTCATAGCTGTCTTTAAAGTTGTATTAGGACACAATGACACATTTTATTTCTAAATATGCATCTGATCAGCTGTATTTTATATTTGTTATGTATCTATGTGTATAAAGTTATGGGCTTTAGTATATCTAGAGTTTTGTGACAGGCATTTTGAAAAAAATGTGCATCACAAAGAGTGATCTGTCTTGTTTTTTTGAAATTGTTCCTCTGGTTCTAAGGTACTTTTACACTATACCAGACTTTGCAGTAAAAAGACATTTTGTATCCCTTTAACTCCTCTACAACCTGCTTGATTCACATTTGTATTAAATTACTTGTTCAACATGTCTGTAAATGTGTAAATATTCACCTTCCTGACTAATAATCGCAGTAACTTTCCTGCTGCCTGATTCACTGCTGCACCGGTGTAATAAACACAGAGGAAACAGAGGAGCACTGTTTACACTCACATCATTGTTAAAGTGGATTTACAGCTGCCTGGAAGCTGTGAGCTGCCAGAACAATATTATCCTATTAGCAGCAGCTGTATTCTCTCCTCTGCCCCTTTCAAACAGCTCAACCACAGAGATGTTTACAGGCAGCCCGATATTCCATTAACAGGACTAATGTGCTCGGGCCACATGTGAATTGATCTCGTATAAATGGATTAATCAACACTGCAATAAGGAAGCTGGTCCCGATTCAGGTTTACAAGATCGAGTGTCAATACAACTTTATGCTGCAAGTCTCACAGTTTATGTCGGAAGGAACGGAAAACAACATTAGCTTAGAACAGAGGTGACAATCACAGGGTTTAATTCATATAATACTAGCAATATTATCATATATCATCATATATATATATATATATATATTTGACTGTATATGACAGGAGAGAGTATATTAATACTGTCCCATGTTTCAAAAACACTCAATCCACAGAGAAACATACACAGCCTGTATTCAGAAACTGTGCCTTAAAACAAGCAGTCATGACTTCCGTGAAGTTGTGATGTCACTACTATACAGTCACCACCAACTCCCCCACAGCCATTTAAAGAGGAGGAGAGGCTTAGAAAGAAGCTGGAGAAAAGAAGTGGAAAACTATACTGAGATGATCTTTGCTGCTTCAAATCTTGTTAGAGATGTTAAAAATAAAAAAAAACAGGAAAGTGTATAATATGGGACATTTAAATGGTACAAAAATAATCAGTATATATATATATAGAGAGAGGGGGAGAGGGAGAGAGAGAGAGAGGGAGAGAGAGAGAGATTATTAGCCTTAATTATGACTCAGTATGCCAGTATATTGTATATTATATATAGATTAGGAGTTAGAGGTTAACAGTTAGGGGTGAGGAGTTAGAAGTTAGGTTTTAGGGTTAATGGGAAACATAAAGAGGACCATGGTTCTGCTCCCTGTTTTCAGTGGAATTAGAACAGTACTTATTTATTATTGAAAACTGGATTTTTAACAGTCCCTGTTGTATTTCCACTGAAAGGTTGATATTAAGGACACTGTGGGAGGCAGTTGATAGGGAGGGTGTGTATTCCCCCAAAGCTAAACGATGAACGTTATCTGGTGTATATGTCCGTTAATGGAATAGTAATTCATAAACCTCTGCATGTTAAGGGATTTGGTTCCCTAAATGAGTAAACAAGCGTAAACCAGTGCAACTGAGTGTAAACGAGTGTAAACGATCGTAAACTACTAACGAACTTCAGAGCACAGCCTCTGAGACCAAACACCGCACAAACTTATTGTTTTGTGTCAACAGAGAGAGTTAGAGTTTAGGAGTTAGGGTTGGTATGGGTTAAGGTTAGGGTTAGGGCTAGTGCCTAGGGGTTACAAGTTAGGAGTTAGGGTTGAGGGGTTCGGAGTTAGGATTTAGGCATTAGCAGTTGGAGGTAAGGGTTAGGGTTAGGAGTTAGGCATTAGGATTAAGGAGTTAAGGTTTAGGGTTCGATGTTAGGATTTAAGGAATTTAGAGATTAGGAGTTAGTTGGATTAGGAGAATTGGGAGTTTTGAGTTATTTATTTCCAGTGAAAGGTTGAAGGACACTATGGGAGACATTTCAAACGACTTACTGAATAACAGCCGACCAGGAGGGTGTGTGTTCCCCCAAAAAACTAATCTGCTGCACTTCATCAGAAAACACCTGTTTTCACACATGCTGAGGGATCCCGTTCCCTAAACGAGCATAAACAAACATAAACGAGCATAAACGAGTGTAAATGTGCATAAACAAGCATAAACGAGCCTTCCTGCTGCTGAACAGCTCTTCGGAGCGCTGCCTCCGCCTCACACAAACTTATTGTTTTGTGTCAACAGATAATCCACAGCAGCTCTTTTTGTTTTTTCCCCTGGCTCGTCCGTTGATCATCTTGCTCCCCATCGGCCGTTACCGAGGCAACAGATGTGCTGGAAGACAATGACTTTCATTCATATCACGATGGCCCTGATGTTTGTGATCAGCACAGATTCTCCTGAACAAAGCTGCTGTCTGCACACTGCTGCTCTATCAGTTAATGAGCTGCAGACTTCAGCAGTTATGAATATGCTAAATAAAAAGGAACTGCTTAATATTTCGATGACAGAGATTATTTGGCTTCCGATGTCGGTTGCCGTGACCTGTGTGTGTGTGTGTGTGTGTGCATGCATGCGTGTGAGCGAGACTTTAATTGTAAGCCTGTTTTTATGTTTGTACGCCTACCAGAAGCTCATATCCCCTCTCTCCCTCTTCCCCTTTCATTAAACTGCCACAGTCAGTGTGTATAATGCCTGTAATGGAGGGTTTCTGTCATTTCAATGAGATAGTTCACAGCTCAGAGAAACTCAGCTAATAGCTAATTACTACAGAGAGAGAGGAAGGTGGAGAGATCAGAAGACGTGGCTCGCTCTCTGTGTGGGTGAATAAAGAGCATTGACTTGAACAGAAATGAAGTGAATGAGAATTTACACCTGGTTTAAACATATAATCTGTGTCTGGATATTGGAGACAACAAATTTACTCAATTTCTGGGATTCTCTAATACATTCATATTATTGCTCTAATGAGCAACTCGTTCATATAACACAAGGAAACGAGTTTTAAATTTGAGGAACATTATCTCATCTCTCATCTTCTATACCCGCTTATTCCTCATTAGGGTCCCAGGGGTCTGCTGGAGCTAATCCCAGCACATTACGGCGAGAGGCAGGGATACACCCCAGATGGTCACCAGCCAATCACACACCATTCACACCTACAGGCCATTTAGAGTCACCAATTAACCTGAGCATGTTTTTGGACTGCGTGCACCCGGAGAAAACCCACACAGACATGGGGAGAACATGCAAACTCCACACAGAAAGGTCCCAGACCTAGGACCAAGGAGGTCTTGAACCTGTGACCTTCTTGGTGTGAGGCAATAGCGCTAACCCCTGTACCACCGTGTCGCCCTGCGTACGTATCATGCAATTCAATTTAATGAGTTAAAATGTGATCCACTGATCCCAGTTATGGAAGATTTTAAATGTTCCTCCTGCAACTGATGTGTCTGGGAATCAAATTTGATTCTGTATTTACTATACAGATGTTTTGTAATGCTGTCACCAGGTGTTTATTTCCCCATAAAAGCAACGCTGATGCTCTGGAATGTTAACTGTGTTTATGTTTAGTTATAGGAAGGGACACAGAAACAGAAAATATAAGAGACACAATTTGTTAATAGTCTCATTCATCCAGGCCATTTATCTCTCACTCAAATTGAACCATAGGTTTTGTATTTGTCTAGGAAGACATTTTGCCCCTTATCCAAGTGGCTTCTTCAGTCTGACAGTCAGACACTCAGTGACACCCAGGTGTTTAACCTCTGTGGGTGTGTCCAGACTCCCTGTGAAAGCCCTGGTTTCAATTGACCATTGTTGGTGTCTCATTTGAACAATAGTCGTTAGGGTCTTGTGACCCCTGGAGAACAACATGTTAGGGTTCTTGTAACGCCTGGTAAACAACAGTCTTTATGGTCTTCTGACTCCTGGAGAACAACAGTCATTAGGACCAGGTCACCCCTGGTGACCAACAATCTTCGAGAGTTGTGTTAGGTTAAGTTGTTGATTCTCCTGGGTACAGATGAATAGGCGACATTATAGATGGGAAATAGATGGTGTTGCAGACCTCCACCCCTATTATAGGATTGTTTCTCCACTTTTACATAGATGGCTTCCTTTACTCCTCTTGCGAACCATTTGTTCTCTCTGTCTACAATCTTGACATCGCTGTCTTCAAAGGAGTGTGCCTTTTCCTTTGTATGGGATTAGACAGCAAAGCCATAAGAGACACAAGATGTTATTAATTAACCTCAAAACCCCACAAGTTGAAAGGTCACAGATCTGATGTCAGGTGACTCATTTGCTCCCAATGAGCAGTAAGGAAACGAGTTAAACATCACTGTAGTGGATCAGTTCTGCTTCAGTATTTGTTTAAAATTTGCTGAATGACTCTTGCAGTATATGGAGATATTGGTGAACAGATGGCAGCTCAGGGCTGAAAATAAAACATGCTGTGCAACAAGGTGAAAATAATAATAGCAGAAGGTAGTTTGTGTCATTTACATATTGAAATATGAAAACACAGGCGGAATCAAGATCATTAGAAGACTGCATAATTATTTTATTTATTTATTTAGCAGTGACCCGACGAGCAGACGTTACACTCAAGATAATTTATCCAGAAACAAATTACAGGTTGTGATCTGAGCAGGTTTGGTTGTGTGTTTCATGATGGATGATGACTGGCACCCTACTGCTAGGGTTAGTGTTAGGAGTTAGGAGTTAGGATGTAGTATTTGTGACAATGCGGAAGCTTCACCTGTGAGATTAATGACCAACACACTGACCCAAACACTGCATTTCATCAAAAAAACATCCACACCAGCATGATGGCATCCACTCTGAAACCGCTGAATGAAAACAACACAGTAAACGAATGAAAACTGAAAATAAAGAGAGAATGTGGTCTGATCTCATTAATGCTTTTATTGTAACGTCTTTTATGAAATGTTTTTTATAGAGTGATCAGATATGAAACTCGATCACCACCTCAACACATTAAAACTGATTTCCCCAGTTTGTTTTGTGCTTTTCTGATGGAAATGTTATCTAAATGGCTCCTGCAACACTTCAGCATCACTTTCAACAGGGCACAAATCTAAATTCAGATCATCTATCAAATTAACACAAAAGCTGTAGCAGCAGTAAAACCTACAGTAAGAGAAACGTGTCAAAACATGTTTAACAATGGAACCACTGAGTCATTTTTACCTTCTTTATTTCTTGACACAGCTAAGTTCTTAATTTTATTTTTTTTAAATACTAATAATAACTAAGACTTCACAAAATATATGTTTAAAAATCCTCTTTTTAAATATTTTACAATTGGTTACTTCATTACAGACTAAATCATTTTACACAATACATGTTTAACATAATAACACCAGAAAGGCCATCAGACTGGATTGTTTCATTATTGTATAAGAAGATTTTCATTTGTTTTAAGTTTAATTGTGTGCGGGTGTGTGTTTGTGGACCAGGAACACACGTCGGACAGCTGAGGTGTGGATGGATGACTTCCGTTTGTTCTACTACTCTGCTCGACCTGCAGCACGAGGGAAATCTTACGGAGAGTAAGAACACACACACACATCTCACACACACATCCACAATTCCGCACAATGACGAATGACAAACATGGGCGTGTGTTTATGTGTTGATGTGTATGTGTGAATTATAGTACATGTGTTACAGCTGTTATTTTAGTTGGCAATTTTGCTCTGATAATGGGTTTTTTAGTTGGTAATGTTTGATAAGCCGCATAAAAAGGGCTTAGAATTAAGTTAATATGTGCAGTATCAGGAATAAATGAACTGAAGTTGCTTATGTATTATTGGTAACTAATTTAGACCGTACATTTCAGTATTCATCATTGAGTATAAATGGATGTAATATTTAGACAAGACGGGAATGCAAATGATGGGGGGGTTGCTTGTTACATTCAAAGTCTTCTACCTGCTCATGTAAAGGTGACCTGATGATATTTGATACTGAAGTGCTCTGGTTAAAAATTCATTTGAAGCATCTTAAATCAATATTACTAGGATGCTCTTACAGACCGCCTAATGCTAATAGCTGCTATTTAGACATGATATGCTTGATCATGTAAGTAATACTAATCATGAAATGTACTTTTTGGATGATATTAATTCGTATAAAGTAGATTGAAATTTCTCTTGCTGTCCATTGAAAATGTCCATGTGCTGCTTGTTACTATTCACAGGTCATAAAGAAACCCACCTAAATAAGTTTGAAATGTGTGGCACCAGAGTTGCTACTTTTATTGATCACATGTATGTAACTCTTCCTGAGGTTTGTTCTGCCACCATATCGGCCCTTATAGGTTTTAGTTACCATAACCCTGTAGCCATCGTTAGGAAAACTAAAGTTCCAAACCCAGGTCTTAAGATATTAAAGAAAGGATCGTTCAAGCATTTCAATATATAAGTAAGATAAATATATGGAAGACATCAAGCGTGCTCAATGGTCAGACGTGTACTTAATGCAAGGTCCAGAGGAAGCACTTTTAGCTTTCAATAGAATACTTATGGCAGTGGCAAATAATTATGCACCATTAAGAGAGTGTATTGTTAGAAATGTTAACACCTTTCATGGGTGGATGAATAATTAAATGATATAAGGAAAGGGATCAAGCAAAAGTGTCTGCAGTTTCATCAGGTCTCAAATCTGATTTGCAAGTTTATTGTAAACTAAGAAATACTGAACAAGAAGAAAAAGTGTATTATGAAGATAAAATTAATGAAATTAAACCTGATATTACTATGGTGTTTAATTTCATTAATTCAATACACTCATTATAATTCTAAATTTATGGAAAACTTTGAAAAATGTATTAAGAGGAAATACTAAGCCTACTGTCATGTAGTGAGGGAGATAAGGGACCCAGAAGCGAAAGCGGTACGGGTGTTTTATTTATAGAGAGGAGTGACACAAAAAAAAAAAAAATAGGCAGTGCAGGAGTCCTCAGGAGTGATCCAATGCAACAAGGGAAAAAGTCACTGGGGAGTGCTGGGCGGTGTGGGCAGTGGGAGGCACTCGAAATAAAGAGCGAGAGAGACACACATTAATTACGAGATTCACGAGTAGACGCAAAAATCAGTGTTTTACCAATGAGTGGCGCCAAGATGGTACCATGGGGGTTATCAGGATATTCTGATGTCAAGGAGCGTCACCGCTGGCCTTAAGTAGCGTGGCTTGATGGTTAATCAGGAACAGGTGGAACCAATCACTCCTCAACGCCGTGGGGGGAAGTGAGCCTCCGGGAGATGTAGGGAAGCTAGCCGCAACCCACACCGCCCTGGAAACCAGGTTACCAAAATAAAAGCTGAAGTGCTCAAACACCACACCTACACTGTCTTACCTAGGGACTGAGAGAGGTTTTCTTACAAAACAAGTAGACATTGCAAATACTTAAGCAGCTATTTTATGGCAAAAATAGATAATTAGCGCTGTTGCCTCACAGCAAGAAGGTCACAGGTTCAAGACCTCCTTGGTGTCTGCGTGGGTTTTCACCGGGTACTCCAGCTTCCTCCCACAGTCCAAAAACATGCTGAGGTTAATTTGGCAACTCTAAATTGCCCATAGGTGTGAATGGTATGTGTGCCCCACGATTGGCTGGCGACCATCTGGGGTGTATCCCTGCCTCTCGCCTGTAATGCGCTGGGATTGGCTCCAGCAGACCGGTATAGAAGCGGGTATAGAAGATGAGATGAGGTGGTTCATATCCATGATTATGGAAGGCAAAGAGTGTAGTTTTGAATTTAATCAAGTTAGTGTTTCTAAAATTGATTGTTAGTGACGTGCAAAGCTAAACCTCCAAGAACGAATGATTTTGATGTTAAACTCCCCAAACATATTAATGCATTAATTGAAGCTAGGGTTACACACATTATTAATCAGTGCTTCAACAAGAACAAGTGTCCACAATAATGTAAGATATGTAAGATATCTAGTACCTATATCAGAAAATAATAAACTCCAATTTTCTGAAACCAACAGTGGACCCAATAGCCTACTGCCAATTTTAAGTAAAATAATGGAGAAAATTGTGCATGAACAGATTCAGTCTTCAAAATTGCCCGTAGGTATGAGTGTGTGAGTGAATGGTGTGTGTGTCCCATGATAGGCTGGTGACCGTCTTCGGTGTATCCCTGCCTCTCGCCCTAAGTAATTGGCTTTGGCAGACCCCCGTGACCCTAATGAGGAATAAGTGGGTATAGAAAATAATTGACTGACTGACAGATTCAGTTTTACTTTCTCCAAAATAACTGAATGACCAATTATCACCATGGTTAAAGAAGTAGACATTCAACTGCTACGACTTTAAAGCAAATAGTTAATGATCGGGAAATGGAACAGAGTCACATTAGAGGTGCAGTCCTTTTGGATTTCTCTGCAGCATTTGAAAATTCTTAATCATTAAATAATGAAATATTGAAATATTATGGTTTCACTCAGTCTGCTTTGCTCTGGATCAATAGTTTTTAAGTAATAGAAAGTAAATGGTGTACTTTAATGGAAGTTATTCTGACATGTGAAGCATGGGGTGCCTCGGGGCAGTTGCCTCGGGCCATTCCATTGCTCCAAATTGACTAATGACATTCCACTTGTATTAAACAAAGCTCTTATCTCAATGTATGCCATTGAATCCACTATATATTTAGCAGCAGCCACTATCTGTCGGATTTTTAATGTGAATTTAGCCAGTGAGATGACTAAGGCAGAGGACTGGATTATCGATAATAAAATGATATTGAATGTGTTTAAAACAAATTGTATAGTAAAGGCCTTGGTTTTATGTAATCTTGACTATTGCTCTATAGTCTGATCCTCCACTTCAATATAAGGAAACTGCAACTGGTCCAGAATAAAGCAGCAGGAGTAGCTCTCTCTTGTGGATGGAGAACTAATGTCATAAAGATGCACCTATCATTAGGGTTGGTTAGATGAAAAAACAACAGATTTATATGATTATTGATGTTTTTTATTAAGAAATATCACAAAATCTCCTTTTATTATTTATGGAAATTAGTTTTTCAGTTTAGTGGCACATAATTATTCAATAAGGCATGCAGTTGGAGGTTTACATCAGAGATTTGCAGATTGGATGTAGGATGGCATTGTCGGTTTCCTGTGAAAGGAGAAGAGAAAGTTAACACAAAAAATAGCTAAATATTTTAAATTATTTGCCAAATATAACAAAAAAAAAAAAAAGATGCTTTGCTGGTAGAGGAATCCGAGGTGTCTCCACAGTTTCCGAAGCGCACGGACTCTGCAGGAAAAGACGATAAATGTGTAAATGTCAGTGTGTATCTGTCACAAACAGGTAAACGCTGACATTTAAATGCAACTTTAAGGTTTTATCTGCCTCCTCACATCACACTTGGCCATTATTTGCCCCGGCTGTGAGTGTCTTTTCCATTATCTGCCTCTGCTTTATTATGTCTCAGTTTATTTTGTGAATGCAGCTGCTGCTTGCGAGTGTTAGCGCTGTCTCATTGATTCTCTTTATCTGCCTGCTCGCATGTGTGTGTTTGTCACCAGCATCCGAGGCAGAGTGGAACTCCGCAAGAAGCTCAAGTGCAAATCTTTCAAGTGGTACTTGGACAATGTCTACCCAGAGCTCAAGTAAGTGTTTGTGTGCAGGTGTGTGTTTGGATGCTTTGGATCTGTTTTAAGACAAAAGTTTGTATAATTATAGAATAATTAACAAATAAAGCCATTTATTAGAAAACTGAGACCATACAGTTATTAAAGAATTAACATCAGACTCTCTGCTGTAAATTAAAACCTATACATAATAATTGACATAATACATCATTTAAATTGCATCCTGTGAGTTTATAGAAATTTTCTAGATATCATAAAAGATGACTGTGACAATTCAAGGTGCAGAGAGAAACACAGAGAGGCCAAGAGGTAGTTTTTTCAATCCCAAGTTAAATGATGAATTGTTTATTGATTGAATAATAAATTGTTTTGCGGACTAATTTATTAATTTCTGGCATCTTTATGTCTTGTGTCACCTCATTAAAAGCCTTTGTTAAGGCTCTTGGCGTCCTGAGTGGCTGAACCATCAGGGCCATCGGTTTCTAACTTCAATCATACAAACATGTGGAATATAAATACCTTTAAGACACATAAGTGTTCTTATTGAAATGATTCCTCTTTCTCTCTCTCTCTCTCTCTCTCTCTCTCTCTCTCTCACATTTAAATAGTCATTTGGAGGCTGCTGTTAATCCCTCAGAATGGAATTACCAGGCGTGCTCTCAGGGGAAGGCAGACCTGACCCTTAAAATGCAGAATAACCTTTAATGGGTTATTAAAACAGAGGCAGAGATAGCAGATTGAATTAAAGCTACAGGGCTTAAGCCCAAGTTTATGGAGCAAGAATGAAACAAGAAAGACTGAGCAAGTTTATCAGAGGAGATTTGGAGGAAACTTTCTAAAGTAATGAGTTTGGAGGATTGTGGTTCGTTAAAGATGCAGCGCATCATATTTTTAAAAGGTGATAAATCACTGTCAAATGAACTGTGCTATCTTGATGCACTTAATGAGACTGTGGTGGAGAAGATTGAGTCTTTCCTCAGTGAAGCTGTTGCTAAAAGACCGTTACCTCCCAAACCGTTGCTAGAGATTAAAGGGTCAATTCACCCTAGTTACCGCTCATCTCTTCTCACTTACTGCTGCTTTTTTTGTTTCGACCTGTGTCTACAGCTACATTGAGCCTTTAACTGAGTGAGTTGTGTTTCCTCTGTCAGGGTCCCGGATGACTCAGACTCTCAGTCCGGGGTCATCAGGCAGAGACAGAACTGTCTGGAGTCCCGCAGGGTAGAAGGCCAGGAGCTGCCTGTCCTCACACTGAATCCCTGCATTGGGATGGAGGGAGTCGCCGCCATCAACCAGGTGAGCCATCCCCAGGTGAGCCAGCAGGTGAGCTGCCAGGTGAGCCACCTCCACGTGAGCCACCTTCAGGTGAGCCACCCCTACGTGAGCCACCTTCATGTGAGACACCTTCAGGTGAGCCAAAAGGTGAGCCACCAGGTGAGCCGCCATTAACCAGGTGAGCCACCAGGTGAGCTGCCATTAACCAGGTGTGAGCCACCGGGTGAGCCAAAAGGTAAATTAACCCTTTACAGGCCTGTTTCTGTGATCAGCCACTTGCTTTCATACAAAAAAAACCACAATTATTGAAATAATTTCAATAAAATATGTCTGGAAGTTTGTTTTTTTTTGTTATAAATATCACTGTCTGAGGTCAGACAATGTTTATGGGGAAAAATATTTCCCATTCATTTGCACTTTAGAAAAAATCAAAATTTACCAGCAAGAATTCTTTGAATCCCCTATTGATTCACATTAATTTTCAAGAAAACCATCACAACTTTCAGAGGCTGTAATTCACTCATTTATAAAGCTTTTGGGGGATTTTTAAATCTCTATCTCGAGACGTAGGTCTGTCCATGGCAGTCTCACATGTTGATATTGGATGTTGAGAACGTGTTGAAATGATGCTCTGAATTCCTGTGAAATTTGAGGTGAATCTTTTAAAAAATTTAATATTTTCTATTGTAAGTTCATTATATAGCAGCTTCTAATCACTGACTGTTGTTTGAATGCTCACTTGGAAAAACTGTGAATGACATATTCCATGGGATTTAAGTTGTATTTTGTAACATATAACTATAATTTTAACGTACAAAAGCATCCAGAGGTTTGTTGAATTTGTCTAATTTATTTCCAAAGAGGAAATGGGAAAAGGAATGTATTCAATTAAAATGGATGAGAAAATGTGCTCAACCTCTGTAAATGTAAATAAGATTCCTGTTAAATAGAGTCTTAAAACCAAAAAAATATGAGGTTGCAGCAGAAGCAAAAATATTATGCACATTCATGTGCAGAAGCACATGCCAGCCAGTTATTTTTTTTTCTTCATTATTTTCCTGCTCTTACTGTGCTCATTTTCACTTGTAGCACAGCAACACTCTGAGAATCCTGCATGTGTGTGTGTGTGTGTGTGTGTGTGTGCACGCGCTCTGCCTTCTCTCAGCCATAATTAATACCCGTAGGATTCTCATTATTCCATGTTTAAAGCGAGCATGGAGGCTGTGATCCGCTCTAACAAGCCGCGCACTGACAGAAGCTGAAACGCCTGAAGGCCTGAAGGCCACAGACAAGAGGTCACTGGTTTAAATCACTAAACTCAGAGGAAAATAACGTGGTGTGTGTGTGTGTGTGTGTGTGTGTGTGTGTGTGTGTGTGTGTGTGTGTGTGTGTGTGTGTGTGTGTGTGTGTGTGTGTGTGTGTGTGTGTGTGTGTGTGTGTGTGTGTGTGTGTGTGTGTGTGTGTGTGTGTGTGTGTGTGAGGGCGAGGGCGAGAGAGGGCGAGAGAGAGAGCGAGAGAGATAGAGCTTCAACCATTATTTGATTAATCGATTAGTTGCCGATTAGAGAAACCTGTCAAAAAGAAATTCCAACAAATGCTCACTTCATCTGTTGCTGTTTTCTCAAATATTTGAATTATTTTTATTTATTCTTTATTATTTATTTAGTTATTTATATTTAGTTATAGTTTCAGTTTTGTGTACGTATGTACATGTGTATATAAAATGTGTGTGTGTGTGTGTGTGTGTGTGTGTG
The DNA here is from genome assembly GCA_030544235.1 of Lepturacanthus savala. NCBI lineage: Eukaryota > Metazoa > Chordata > Actinopteri > Scombriformes > Trichiuridae > Lepturacanthus > Lepturacanthus savala. The sequence continues at coordinate 22,352,603 of CM060477.1, read as the reverse complement.
TGTGTGTGTGTGTGTGTGTGTGTGTGTGTGTGTGTGTGTGTGTGTGTGTGTGTGTGTGTGTGTGTGTGTGTGTGTGTGTGTGTGTGTGTGTGTGTGTGTGTGTGTGTGTGTGTGTGTGTAAATTAGAGCTGCAACGATTAGTTGATTAGTTACCAGCTATTACATTAATCTACAGCTATTTTGATATTCAAATAATCAATTTGAGCCACTTTTAAGAAGAAAAATATCCAGATTCTCTGGTTCCAGCTTCTCAAATCTTATTATTTTCGGTCTATTTTTTAATCTTTTATAATAGCAAACTTTGAAATCATTGGATTTCAACATGACAATATTTTAGGTTGAATCTTCAGCTTTGGGAAACGCTGATCGACATTTTAAATCATGTCGTATTTTTATCACATTAAAAACATTTTAATCTCATATTTTTGTCTTTATCTATTTTATCTTATAAATTTCACTTTTTAATCATTTTAATTCATTTCATCTAAATCTTTTTTTTCTAATCTTAAAGGGAAAAAAATAATTGTTTAATTTTAATCCTATATTTTTCTATATATGACCAAAATCACAAAAAAATAAATAAAAAGTTGAAAACAAAAGAAAAAACAAGTTTATTAATAGATTAGTTGCCAACTACTATTATCGATTCATGGATTTGAGTCATTTTTAAGAAGAAAATGTCCAAGTTCTCTGGTTTCAGCTTCTCTTCTCTGATTATTTCCTGGTTTCTTTAGTCTCTATAATAATAAACTGATGATCTTTGGGTTTTTGACAAAAAAAGACATTTTAGGTTGAATCTTCAGCTTTGTGAAAGTCATTGCCATTTTACACCATTTCATTCTTCTTCTACCATCTTCTACCAACAATCGGTGAATCATTTCGACGTTTCAACAATAATTAGATTACTCATCATCAAAATAGTCATTTCTTGCAGCTCTATATATAAGATAAGATGTTTTTCATGTCAGTTTGAGGTTCACATTAATGTTTAACATGTAGTTCACATTTCTTCATGTACAGAATTAATGTGTATTAACATGACATTAACAACGGAATATGTGACTTGAAACTTGAAGTAACATCACTATTAGAGCTGCAAAAAATTGTCAAATAATTTATTATTTTTCTTCTCCTGGAAAAATGTTGTAAATGTACGATGTGACGTCACAACAGGACATTTTCGGCAACTCTAACAGCAGAAACTATGATGGGAAACATCCATGTGAACCATGTGAATGTCTTTTTGCACCAACATTTATACACAGGAAAAAAATCCATATTAGAGGAAGCACAGAGACCAATTTGTGAAGCCACGGTGGCAGAAAAAGTGTCCAGAAGGTTTGTAATGTCAGTCCTCGAGGATTCAAATGTATTCCTCTGTTCCGTTATTCTGAAGTTTCACATAATTTAAGGGTGACACTTATGTATAACGGAGCAGAAATCTAAGCGGGGGACTGACGGGCATGAAATGCGACCCACTGAGCCACAGAAATATCATTCTGAACACAGTTCGGTCTGAATGTAATGAGAGAATATGCAGCACGAAGCTGTGGTTTGAGTCATTTCTGCTGTCAGATTTGAACTCGCATGAACACGAGTCAACTTTCTCCTCAGAATTAAAGCTCATACTCATAGTTCTGAGTTGAACCTTGGACTCAAAGTTGCATCTTTAGCGTGTAAAGACAGAAACTGAGGCCTGGAGGCATCTACAGAGACAATATACAGAGCTGCAGCAGCAATTAACCTCTTATGTTAACCTCTTAGGTCACTATATAATAATTCTACTGTATATCAGTAGAAAATAAATTTACTGGAGCATCATTTCAACAATTTCTCAACATGCAATCTCAACATATGAGACCTTTGTGGGCAAAACTCAATATTCGAGTCAACTCAGCACAACTTTATTCATATAGAAACTCACAGAGTGAGATTTAAACAAAAGTAGTTGTTTTGCCTGGTTTATTTAACATATTATAATGTGTTATTGAGGCATACTTGTGTTTTTTAATTAATTCTAAAATGTACTGCCCTTCCTTAAAATAAGCTAATTTAAGAAAATTAAGTAGTGATTTGAAAAAAAAAGTGTGTACAAGTCAAATATTTGGTAGTGATGCACTGATCATCATTTTTTGGCCCGATACCAATCACCAAAAAACTTGATCTGCCGATTGCAGATCACTGCCGATCACAGAAGGAATTTTAAATTTCCATACCTTTCATCTAGCAGAGGGTGCACTGTTTATAGAAATAAAACTATCAGTTATTTTAACTATATTTTAAAAAGTCCAGAAACAGAAACTGCCATCTGGGCCAATAAGAAGCCAGGGCTGTCAGGACATGTGCTGGCAATAAATACAATGCAGCCAATGGCCCACTGTTGCCAGGCAGAAAACACTCCTTCTAGTACACGCCTCCTCACTCGCTACTGCACAGAAATGTGCGCACTGTGAAACTGAAGCAGAGTTACACTATTACATTGACTATTTTATAAAATTCATTTTATTACCAAAAATAAGAAGTAGAAGTATTTCCTTCGTAATGTATTGAAGTAGAAATCTCTTGGAACACTGAATTAAATTCCACTCAAACCAATTATTCTGCAAGTACTGAAAAGATATAAGTAGAACCGGTTTAAAAATATGTATCCAAGTACAATCAGTGGTACATAAAATGAAAGAAATGTGCTCTGTAGGGAGGAGTCGAGTCATTTAAACCTCCATAAACAAGTTTAAGAACAAGAAGTTTAAAACTGTCGTAAAAAGACACAGGTTCAGTTTTAAACTGCGAGTTAATGTGATTCACAGCCTTTATTTTAGTCTGGCTGCAGAAACGTGACCTTTTTTCAGGTCATCCAGTGAAAGAGAATTGCAGAAGGATGATGATAAAAGTGTGAATGTATTTCACCGCTCTATCGATAATATTAGACTTTATATATTTAGACATTATATATTTATTTATTATTATCATTATTTCATGATCTCTGATCAGAAATAAAACCACAGCAGCAACAAGTAATAAACAACTGTGAAAACACTTGAAATGCTAAAAAAGAAATGTATTCTTCGTCTCTGTCTTTCTCTCTCTCTCTCCTGCAGGAGTGGGTGTATACTCATGGGCAGCAGATTCGTCAGCAGCAGCACTGTCTGTCTCTGTCCACCACTTTCCCTGCCTCCCAGGTGCTGTTGCTGCCCTGCAACATGGCTGACGGCAAGCAGGTCTGTACACACAAACACGCGCGCGCACACACACAAGCAGACAGGTGGTGTATCGCCGCAGCAGAGTCACTACCATACATCACACCACAGATAAATGGATCTCAATGTTAATTAACCCAAAACCTAAATTTGTCTAAAGACGGTTGTTACACACACGCTCACGCTCATACACACACACACACGTCGTTACCCGACCACTGGGCACCTTGACGGCGTCCCAGCAGCCCCTGCAGCAGAGAACAACCTGACAACCAATAAATCACCTGAGAGAGGGAGAGAGAAAGGGGGGAAACGAGAAAGAGAGGCACAGGTGGAAAGGTGAAACAAGACGGATAAGAGAAGGAGAGAAACAAGGAGAGAAGAGAAGGAGAACAGGAAGGAGAGGTAGAAATGATCTCATTACACTAAACCAACTGTTCAGTCTGCATGGGAAATGTGTTTAGGTGTGTATGTGCGTGAGTGTGTGTCACTGCTGTTATTGTGTATTATTGGATCCATGAGTCATCAGTGAGAAACGCGCGTCCAGAGAGAGAGAAAAGTTTACTTGTGTCGTACATTTAAACGAGACAAATTCCGAGAGTTTTACATCAAAAAAAAAGAATAGAGATTAAATACACATATAAATATAATTAAAATAGAATAAGAGGGATAAAACAGCAGAATAAGTGGTTTCTGGAAACGTGGAAATAATACCCGATGCTGCTTCTTCGGGTTTAGATTTGAAAAGAGGAGAGAAATTAGGGGAGAGGAAAAAAGAGTGGAAGAAGAAGATGAGAAAAGACAGTGAAGAAAAACAGGTGATGATGGAGAAAGGGTGAAAGGTGTTAAAGATAATGAGAAAAAGAAAGGATTGAACAGGGAAGTCTTAAACTAACAGGCAACACATCTGCATGTAGTTTACAGCAAAGACTGATGCTAATAAACGTCTGAGGAACTGAAGAAAACAAAAAAAAATAGTTATGTCCAGCCTGCCGTGTTTTAGACTGAAAACAGGAAATAGAAGCAAGCGACAGAAGAAAGACAGATATAAAGGAAATAAAGGAGGGATGGAATACGAAAAATAATGAAGACAAAAGGAATTAAGGAAGGAGGAAGAGAGTGAATTAAAGTTGAAGGCAACAAAGAGCTTAACTCGCGTGCACACGCGCGCGCACACACACAGCTGATACAGGCAGGTGTTATATAGCTGGAGGAGGTTCAGCTTAGACCTGTTTTATAAATATATCACATACCACACTGTTAAATTAACTGATGAAAAAAACTCTACACACACAACCACACAACTAGGACATGTAATGGTGCTGTGTGTGTGTATGTGTGTGTGTCAGGAGGCAGGAAATAGAGCGATGATAGCTAATTAGAACAAAGAAACAGCCTAGAGCTGAGTGGTAGAGAGAGAGAGAGAGGGAGAGAGAGAGAGAGTGAGACCGGACTAAAACCATCAGTATTGAAACCAGTTGTATCATCAACAATCACTAAAACACTGATAATCTAGTCAGGTATCGAATATCATGCCGAAAATAATGTTAATTTCCACAGAATGAAACAGACATATTCCTGTTGAATCAAATGTACTGATGCAAGTATCAATCTCCCAAACAGTTAGTATTGTTGCTATCTGTCCATCACGTATTGATCTGCCCACATCGACAATCAATACACGCCTATTAAAACCAAACGTTAGCAACTTGTCTCCACTTCAGTCACCTCAGCTCACACACACCTTTTCAGCCTAAAACACACGTTAGTATTTACACCAAATATATTCTGATAGTGGAGTAACCTATTGATTAATCTATTAAATATGAATCAATTAGTTGTTTGGTTCATAAAATGGTGTAAAATATCAATCACTGTTTCCCAAAGCTTCAACCTAGAATACGTTTCTCATCCAGAACAACAGTCCACAAACCAAAGATCATCAGTTTACTATTATAAACCACAACCAGAAAATAATCCGATTTGAAAAGCTGGAACCAGAGAATTTGGATATTTTATTCTTAAAAATGACTTGATTATCAAAATTGTTGGTGATTTATGTAATAGTTGGAAACTAATTGATGAATCAACTAATCTTTGCAGCTCTATATACACACTGCAACATAATTAGAATTTCTTATTTTTGAATTTTTAACCCAAATTTACTCATATTTGATTTTTTTGCAGTGTGAATATGGAATAACTAAGACATTGGTACCCTTTTTCTTATGTCATCTCTCCTGTTTTTTAAACTGTACGTTAATTCATCTCATTTCACAATGCTTTTTCTTAACATAAAAAGTTATAGAAATTTGTAGGTGTTTTCACTTACAGTCAAACTGCTCTGCCTGTTTTTCAATAATTGAATAGTTTCAGTGTAATAACGTTAACAAACCAAAATCCATTGAAAGTCGTCTGAAGTTGGAATGAACTTGAGTCGTATAAAAATGAAATGGTACTTCCTGGTTTGTGAGAAGTGTAATTAAAGCAGAGCTGCAGCAGCAGGGATGATGTGAATACTAATTGATTTACTTTTAATTATCCCTCCATCTTTTTTTTTCCAATTAAAAATCAGCTTTGCTGCTCTGTGATGAACGTTTCATCATGACAGTAAACCCAGCGTAGATTACACAAAAAAGAAAGTGTCTGTGTGTGTGTATGTGTGTATGTTTGTGTGCGTGTGTGTATGTTGTTACAATCCCTATGAGAACAAGATACATGACAGCGATATGCTTCAGTGGCTCAGTAAAACACACACACACTTAAACCATCGACACACACGAGCAAACACAAGCATGCTCTCACCCTGATTCTGTGTTTTTCTCTTGTCTCTTGTCTTCTCATTATTTTGTATCTGCCAATCTGTCTCTTTCTCTCTCTCTGGTGTCTTTTACTCTCATTGTCTCTGTCTCTCTCTCTTTCTATCTCTTTCTCTCTCTCTCTTCTTGACTCTCTATCTGGTACTCTCTGTGTGTGACTCTCTCCTTGTCTCCCTATCTCTGACTATGTCTTTCTATCTCTTTCTCTCTCTGTCTCTCTATCGGGTTTTACTGCTCGATAAAAACTTCCTTTCATGTCTGATCACATCTGCCGCTTTGTTTTTCAGTGAAAGGATCCAGCTATGAATAATGCACATACACACACTCACTCGCACACATACAAGCACACACACACACACACACAGAGAGAGAGAGAGAGAGAGAGAGAGAGACTCACACTCAGCTCAGAACCATTTGGTCACAGAACCAAATATTAGAAGATGTCTCCATCTAGTGGTGAAAGGTGAGAATCAGAGATTGTCCAATAAAAACCTTTTTTATTAACGATCCATCTCAGCCTGGGCTAGTTCTGGACTAGTTGGGTTGTTTGGTCAGTCATTGTTTTCAAAAGTAAAAGTCCTGAAAACTTAAAGCTTCAGTTTGTAGTTTGTGGTTACATCTAGTGGCGAGTTTTCAAATTACAACTGACAAACTACAGTCGCCACAAACTACAATAAGTCATTGTTTGGGATTGACGAAGACTAGGACATTTGTCTGTCTCTCTGTCTATCTCTCTGTTTTTCTTGTTGTTTCATGATGTGCTGATTAGAGAAATCAACACCCGACACGTCTTCTCTTATGCACAAAGAGTTGTATTCTTAAAAAGAACAGTGAACGTGCCAAATCCGAGAGAATCTCTGGGGGCCAAATTGTAGATCTCTCTCTCCTTTATCTCAAAAGGTCTTCCATTTATACTTTCCTGACCTCCACTCCTTCAGACATTCCAGAGTGTCCATTCCTGGTCAAACCTCTCACCATTTGATTCAAACAGTTCACCATTTGTCCCTATAATAAATAGTCAGCTGTCTTGTTATATTTTAGCGTCTCACCCTCTAACATGGGCTGTAAACCTTTCAACCCCTCTCACCATTTTTACCCATTGCATGTCCAATTCTCATTCTTGCAAGGATTGAATTACCCGAGCTTCTCAGGAACAGAACTACACTCCCTCTGTCTCTCCGTCTCTGTCTCTTTATATTCCCATAGCTTTTCCCATTTTTGGTTGTTTTTTGCAGCGGTGGCAGAAGTCGGGGACCCACCTGGAGCACCTGGTATCCCGGTTCTGCCTGGACTCTGAGATGGCCCTGGACGGGATGGACTCCTCCCGGATGTTGGTCATCAGCCCCTGTGAACTCAGTGCCTACACACAGAGATGGGAGGTCCCGTTCTCCTGACCCCCCCTCGACCCCTCGCAAAACCCAGGTCCAGAACCTGTTCGGACATGGCGAAGACATGAGACCATGTCATGTCTTGGCACGGCTGGAGCTAAGAGTTCAGAAAAGACTCCAGAGGATTTGATGAAAGAGAAACGGATACTCGCGTTTTAGGGCTGAAAAATCCTGACTTATTGAAGATCTGTGGTCAAAGACACATCTGAATCTCTTTGATGCTGTTCTGAGGTTTGTGGAAAAGTAAAAAAACAAACAAAAAAAAAAACAAGTGCACCTTAAAACCTGTCGAAGATTTGAGATGGACAGAAACTTTTGCTTGAGGAAATAAAAACATCAGAGTATGTGTCTTAAGAGGTTTTGCAATGGAAATGTATGTTTTTGAGTCTGTTTGAAGAATCTGGGAATTAAAAACCAAGCACAAGTTTTTAGTTACTTGGTCAAACACCTGTTTTCTGTCTTTACTGTAAAGGTTCAGATTGTGACACATTGTTTTTTGGGCTTTTTTTTCAAAAGCAGCTTCATCAGAATCTGTAACAACATGGACTCAAACCATAAGATTTACAAAAAACACTACAAAAAATACAAAGGCTCAGTGTAAAGGTCCACACAATGAGATATTACTCAACACACACTGTCAATACCGGTCTTAAACATGGACTCAGGCGCAAAGGTGTAGGTGAGTTTCTTTATTTCAGGTAGCAGGATCCCTCGACAGAGTGAGGCTATGAAATACAGGCCTAAACTAGGGAAAATGAAAATCACTCCTAAGAGGTAAAAACACTAATCTGTTCTATCAAAGTTATCAAAATCACTCTTAACGAGGAAAAACAAAAGGCTGAAAAACAATAACTACACTAAATGCAAGAAAACAAATGGCTATGCTACAAAAGCTACAACAGAAAATCACTCTTTCCAGGAAAAACAAGGAAACGCACATGCAACAAGGCTATGGCTATGGCTATGGCTATGGCTACTGGGACAAAGGGCTTTGGTGAACGATAGAACGAAACATTCGGCACAAGACAAGGGGAGACGCAGACAAGATATGCACCGGGTAATGGGGAACAGGTGGAAACAATCAGGGCGGGGCCGACAATCAGACCGATGACACATGAGGAAGGGCAAGTGACCTGAAACAAGAGGAGTTATTTTTCACAATAAAACAGGAAGTGACAAGACAAAACCCAACTTGACCTCACCGCGTGACACACAAACACAAAATCCACTTTTATTTATTTTATGGATAAAATAATTTACATCAAA